>QNTS01003674.1:19799-37980 GCA_003317085.1 Hucho hucho | reverse complement strand
AACAACATTATATAGTATCCCCTCTTCAAGGTTACAGACCCAACAACATTATATAGTATCCCCTCCTCATGGTTACAGACCCAACAACATTATATAGTATCCCCTCTTCATGGTTACAGACCCCACAACATTATATAGTATCCCCTCTTCATGGTTACAGACCCAACAACATTATATAGTATCCCCTCCTCATGATTACAGACCCAACAACATTATATAGTATCCCCTCCTCTTGGTTACAGACCCAACAACATTATATAGTATCCCCTCTTCATGGTTACTGACCCAACAACATTATATAGTATCCCCTCCTCATGGTTACAGTCCCAACAACATTATATAGTATCCCCTCTTCATGGTTACAGACCCAACAACATTATATAGTATCCCATCTTCCTGAATACAGACCCCAAAACATTATACATTATCCCCTCTTCATGGTTACAGACCCAACATCATTATATAGTATCCCCTCTTCATGGTTACAGACCCAACAACATTATATAGTATTCCCTCCTCATGGTTACAGACCCAACAACATTATATAGTATCACCTCCTCATGGTTACAGATCCAACAACATTATATAGTATCCATTCCTCATGGTTACCGACCCAACAACATTATATGGTATCCCCTCCTCGTCAAGAAAGGCAAATGAGCTAATTATTATACACAAAGTAAGCAAAACAAGGAAATCATTCCAACATTGCCTAAAATGATGAATAAGGTAGTAATGAGATTCACCTATATAAGCAATAGGCCTATAACAATTGAATATTACAAACTATGGCATAAGGGAATGATGAGCGGATTAGAGGCAATCTGTAATCTCGATTAATACATTAATGAGCGAGCTAAGATGGACGTAGTCAATATAACTATTTATTCAGTGCTTTTGAACTGTTCAGAGACAGATTTCAGTATTATCTCTGTACACCAGGTCAGAACCTTACGATACATTTTTTATTTTACCTTTTTTTAACTAATCAAGTCAGTTAAATCAAATTCCTATTTTCAATGACGGCCTAGGAATAGTCGGTTAACTGCCTTGTTCAGTGGCAGAACGACAGATTTCAATGATGACGTTTCCCGAAAACAAGCTATAGGCTACATTAGCACCACCAAGTCAGAACAGTAGGCTAAATTCTGAGGGGGAAAGGGACCAAATTATTAGGGTGAAGCACATGGGTTACTAACAGCTTACTACACAACATACAGTACCAGTCCAAAGTTTGGACACACCTTCAAATAATATTTTTGCAGGAATCTCCTTGCGACTGATTTTGCCGAAGATTGTATCTCCGCCGGGCTGGGCAACCTGAGCTTTTGCTAGTACAGGGTTTTTCTTAATTTTGTAAAAACAATTACATTGTAGAATAATAGTGAAGACATCAGAACTATGAAATAACACACCAAAAAAGTGTGAAACAAACCAAAATATATTTTATATTTGAGATTCTTCAAAGTAGACATCCTTTGCCTTGATGACAGCTTTGCACACTCTTGGTATTCACTAAACCAGCTTCATGAGGTAGTCACCTGGAATGCATTTCAATTAACAGGTGTACCATGATAAAAGTTAATTTGTGGATTTTCTTAACCTTCTTATTGCGTTTGAGCCAGTCAGTTGTGTTGTGACAAGGTACAGGTGGTTTACAGAAGATAGCCCTATTTGGTAAAAGACCAAGTCCATATTATGGCAAGAACAGCTCAAATAAGCAAAGAGAAACGACAGCCCATCATTGCTTTAAGACATGAAGGTCAGTCAATCCGGAAAATTTCAACGCCATTTCAAGTGAGTCGCAAAAACCATCAAGCGCTATGATGAAACTGGCTCTCATGAGAACAGGAAAGGAAGACTCAGAGTTATCTCTGCTGCAGAGGAAAAGTTCATTAGAATTACCAGCCTCAGAAATTGCAGCCCAAATAAATGCTTCACAGAGAGTAACAGACACATCTCAACATCAACTGTTCAGAGGAGACTGTGTGAATCAGGCTATCATGGTTTTAATTTAACCTTTATTTAATCAGGCAAGTCAGTTAAGAACAAATTCTTATTTACAATGATGGCCTACCAAAAGGCAAAAGCTCCTGCTGGGACGGGGGCTGGGATAAAAAATAATAATAATATATATATATATATATATATATATATATATATATATATATATATATATATATATATATATATATATATATATATATATATATATAACATATATATATATATATATATATATAACATATAAATATAGGACAAAACACACATCACGACAAGAGAGACAACACAACACTACATAAAGAGAGACCTAAGACAACAACGGTGTAAACGCTCAACAACATGATACAACATTATTGGGCACAGACAAAGTCAACAGCACAAAGGGCAAGAAGGTAGAGACAACAATACATCATACAAAGCAACCACAACTGTCAGAAAGAGTGTCTATGATTGAGTCTTTGAATGAAGAGATTGAGATAAAACTGTCCAGTTTGAGTGTTTGTTGCAGCTCGTTCCAGTTGCTAGCTGCAGCGAACTGAAAAGACGAGCGACCCAGGGATGTGTGTGCTTTGGGGACCTTTAACAGAATGTGACTGGCAGAACGGGTGTTGTATGTGGAGGATGAGGGCTGCAATAGATATCTCAGATAGGGGTGAGTGAGGCCTAAGAGGGTTTTATAAATAAGCATCAACCAGTGGGTCTTGCGACGGGTATACAGAGATGACCAGTTTACAGAGGAGTATAGAGTGCAGTGATGTGTCCTATAAGGAGCATTGGTGGCAAATCTGATGGCCAAATGGTAAAGAACATCTAGCCGCTCGAGAGCACCCTTACTTGCTGATCTATAAATTATGTCTCCGTAATCTAGCATGGGTAGGATGGTCATCTGAATCAGGGTTAGTTTGGCAACTGGGGTGAAAGAGGAGTGATTACGACAGAGGAAACCAAGTCTAGATTTAACTTCAGCCTGCAGCTTTGATTTGTGCTGAGAGAAGGACAGTGTACTGTCTAGCCATACACCCAAGTACTTGTATGAGGTGACTACCTCAAGCTCTAAACCCTCAGAGGTAGTAATCACACATGAGGGGAGAGGGACATTCTTCTTACCAAACCACATGACCTTTGTTTTGGAGGTGTTCAGAACAAGGTTAAATGTGGAGAAAGTTTTTTGGACACTAAGAACGCTTTGTTGTAGAGCATTTAACACAAAATCCGGGGAGGGGCCAGCTGAGTATAAGACTGTATCATCTGCATATAAATGGATGAGAGAGCTTCCTAATGCCTGAGCTATGTTGTTGATGTATATTGAGAAGACCGTGGGGCCTAGGATTGAGCCTTGGGTACTCCCTTGGTGACAGGCAGTGGCTGGGACAGCAGATGTTCTGACTTTATAAACTGCACTCTTTGAGAGAGTAAGTTAGCAAAACAGGCCAAAGACCCCTCAGAGACATCAATATTCCTTAGCCGGCCCACAAGAATGGAATGGTCTACCGTCTCAAAAGCTTTGGCCAAGTCAATAAAAATACCAGCACAACATTGCTTAGAATCAAGGGCAATGGTGACATCATTGAGGACCTTTAAGTTTGCAGTGACACATCCATAACTTGATACATAACTGTAGTAGGATACTATAGATGTCAAGAAAGCCAGTCAGTTGATTATTGACACGTTTTCCAACACTTTTGATAAACAGGGCAAAATAGAAATAGGCCTATAACAGTTAGGATCAGCTTGATCTCCCCATTTAAATAAAGAGACAGGTTAAAAAGGTCGGAGATAGGCTTGGGGATGATAGGGGCAGCAACCTTAAAGAATAAATTGTCTAAACCATCTGACCCAGATGTTTTTTGGGGGTCAACTTTCAGGAGCTAAGAAGAAGAGACTAGCTTGGGCCAAAAAACACAAGCAATGGACATAAGACTGGTGAAAATCTGTCCTTTATTCTGATGAGTCCAAATTTGAGAATTTTTTTTCGAACCGCCGTGTCTTTGTGAGACACAGAGCAGGTGAACGGATGATCTCCCCATGTGTGGTTCCCACCGTGAAGCATGGAGGAGGAGGTGTGATGGTGTGGGGGTGCTTTGCTGGTGACACTGTCTGTGATTTATTTAGAATTCAAGGCACACTTCAGCATGGCTACCACAGCATTGTGATGCGATACGCCATCCCATCTGGTTTGCACTTAGGGGGACTATCATTTGTTTTTCAACAGGACAATGAGCCAACACACCTCCAAGCTGTGTAAGGGCTATTTGACCAAGATGGAGAGTGATGGAGTGCTGCATCAGCTGACCTGTTCTCCACAATCACCCGACCTCAACCCAATTGAGATGGTTTAGGATGAGTTGGACGGCAAGTGAAGGAAAAGCAACCAACAAGTGTTCAGCATATGTGAGAACCCCTTTAAGACTGTTGGAAAAGCATTCCAGGTGAAGCTGTTTCAGAGAATGTCAAGAGTGTGCAAAGCTGTCATCAAGGCAAAGGGTGGCTTCTTTGAAGAATTTAAAATATAAAATGTATTTTGATTTGCTTTCCACTTCTTTGGTTACTACATGATTCCGTATGTGATATTTCATAGTTTTGAATGATTAGGTGTGTCCAAACTTTTGACTGGTACTTTACACTTAGTAACTTTCTTAGCTACATATTAATTTATGCAGCAGCATACAATACATTTTGTTGTGCTGTGTTGTGCTGTGCTGTACTCACTTGAACAGGAAGGTGGCTAGGCTGAAACACCTGCATTTTGGAGCTGCCTTACTCAAGAAAGCAAGAGACCATGTTTGTATGCGGCTTCCTCCTTGTGGGCAAATTTTGTCATAAAAAAATCGCTTGATTTATGGTGCTTTCAAGATAACTGGGGACTCTGGAAAGGTTGAATCATGACGTCAGTGATCTTCAGGTTGGAGCCATTGATTCCTTCCAAACCACTCATTGTTGATCTTGCGATTTCCCGACTTGTTGTGTAATGTTTATGTCCAATGGCCTATGAACACTGGTACGTGGTTTATGATGATGACTGCTTGTCTAGCTTGCTGGCTAAGATTTTGAAAGTATGATGTTGACATCAAAGTCCAATCAAAGCTACGGTAGATATAATGTGATTTGACGTCATTGTATCTGTGGCCAATGACCTTGAGTCTTCTTGGACGGGCACTTCTGATGTAAATCTATGGCAGCACCCAAGGGGGCTTGAACTGCCTAGCTCTCCCTGTAGACTCTGCGGTAACGAGGTGTCTCCATGAGTGACAGAACACTGAGCCAATCACGGCGCAACTAGAGAAGATGCCCCACCACAACAGAAAGCACTGAGCTAGGCTGAAACACCTGCATTTTGGAGCTGCCTTCCTCAAGAAAGCAAGAGACCATGCTTGTATGCGGCTTCATTCACTTTTTTTTTTACATTGTTTGCAAACGGATATGTGACACAAAATAATGCCAAAATAACATGCAAAACAGGCTAAACGGGTAGTTTATTGCTTAACTGGCTCTGCCCCACCTGCCCTGAATGACGGTGTAAACGCTCATTAAACCCTCCGTCCTAGGGTCTCCCGAGGCGTCACTACAGACCCGGGTTCGATCCCAGGCTGTGTCTTAGCCAGCCGCGACCCGGGAGACCCATGAGGCCCAGTGTCGTCTGGGTTAGGGTAGGGTTTGGCCGGCCGGGATGTTCTTGTCCCATCGCGCTCTGGCAACTCCTTGTGGTGGGCCAGGTGCATGCATGGTGACTTTGGTCTCCACTTGTACGGTGTTTTCTCGAACACATTTGTGCTTCTTGGTTCAACGAGCAGTGTGTCAAGAAGCAGTGCGGCTTGGCAGGGTTGTGTTTCGGAGAATGCATGGCTCTCGACCTTCGCCTCTCCTGAGTCCGTACGGGAGTTGCAGCGATGGGAAAAGACTGTAAGTACCAATTGAATATCATGAAATTGGGGAGAAAAAAATTGGTAAAAAGTTTAAAAAATAATAATAAATAAACTCTGCCCTGTTAGATGGTATAAACGCTCATTAAGCCCACTGAGCTGTAACTACAGCCTCCTTGCTTTAATTGATTATTTTCTCCTGCTGCAAAAAACATGTTTGCCCTTGATCAGTTGCAAAACCAATTAATAAGAATGGGGACAGCTATTGGTATGGGAGAGAAAATCCAGATTTTGAGTCATTTTACTTGTCTAGGCTATAAACTACAGCTTAACCTTATCAATGTAACAAAGAGGGCCCGCTGAAAGCATTAGTCATTATGCACATAACACAATTGTGCTAATGATGATGCAAGTCATTTTCCAAGCACTTTTAATTATAACTCGCAGTACACACAGAGGAGGCGATACATTTCACTTTTTGCTTGTTGCTGCAAGTATCATAATGCGGAGTTGGAAATACATATTTTCTTTTGGGTGTACCCTTGGGCTGCACTGATATTCATATTGTTGACTGTTATGTGGGTGCCCAAGTATTTCCATACTAATAAGGGTGTGAAATGTGAACCTTAATTGCATTCCAGAATGGAAAGGAAATTGCTCTTCACTTTCTGGGCTTGATTTACAGTGCATTCGGAAAGTATTCAGACCCTTAACTTTTTCCACATTTTGTTACGTTACAGCCTTATTCTAAAATGGATTAAAACAATTTTTTCTTCATCAATCTACACAAAATACCCAATAATGACAGAGCAAAAACAGGTTTTTACAAAAAATGGTATTCAGATCCTTTATACTCAAAACTTTGTTAAAGCACCTTTGGAAGCGATTATAGCCTCGAGTCTTTTTGGATATGACAAGCTTGGCACACCTGTATTTGGGGAGTTTCTCCCATTCTTCTCTGCAGATCCTCTCAAGCTCTGTCAGGTTGGATGGAGAGCGTGGATGCGCAGCTATTTTCAGGTCTCTCCAGAGATGTTCGATTGGGCTCAAGTCTGGGCTCATGCTGGGACACTCAAGGACATTGAGACTTGTCCCAAAGCCAGTACTGCATTGTCTTGGCTGTGTGCTTAGGTTCATTGTCCTGTTGGAAGGTGAACCTTCGTCCCAGTCTAAGGTCCTGAGAACTCTGGAGCAGGTTTTCATCAAGGATCTCTCTTTGTGCCGTTCATCTTTCCCTCAATCCTGATTAGTCTCCCAGTCCCTGAAAAACATCCCCACAACATGATGCTGCCACCACCGTGCTTCACCGTAGTGATGGTGCCAGGTTTCCTCCAGACGTGATGCTTGGCATTCAGGCCAAAGAGTTCAATCTTGGTTTCATCAGACCATAGAATCTTGTTTCTCATGTTCAGAGTCCTTTAGGTGACTTTTGGCAAACTCTAAGCGGGCTGTCATGTGCCTTTTACTGAGGAGTGGCTTCTGTCTGGCCACTCTACCATAAAGGCCTGATTGGTGGAGTGCTGCAGAGATGGTTGTCCTTCAGGAAGTTTCTCCCATCTCCACAGAGGAACTCTGGAGCTCTGTCAGAGTGACCATTGAGTTCTTGGTCTACCTCCCTGACCAAGGCCCTTCTAACCCTGATTGCTCAGTTTGGCCTGGCGTCCAGATCTAGGAAGAACTGTCCTCTCTCGGAGCTCTACGGACAATTCCTTTGACCTCATGGCTTGGTTTTTGCTCTGACACGGACTGTCAACTGTGAGACCTTATTTAGACAGGTGTGTGCCTTTCCAAATCATGTCCAATCAATTGAATTTACCACAGGTGAACTCCAATCAAGTTGCAGAAACATCTCAAGGATGAGCAATGGAAACAGGATCCACCTGAGCTCAATTTCGAGTCTCATAGCAAAGGGTCTCAATATTTATGTAAATAAGGTATTTCTGTTTTTTTTTTAGATTGATGAGGAAAACATTTCATTTAATACATTTTAGAATAAGGCGTAACAGAATGTGGAAAAAGTCAATGGGTCTGAACACTTTCCAAATGCACTGTAATCTGTAACGCTGAAGATCTGCGCTGTAGCGCGACCAACACATATGTTTACCGTGAATGCAGTCTCCATGAATGAGGGAACTTTGGCTTTAAATTTCTATTGCGACTAAATATTTTTAGACATACTTAACCAAAACCATGAACCACAAGAACTAGAAAAACAGAACACTACAAAGTCTATACACAACATACAGTACTGTAGGCCTCCCTAATCAGATCCACTCTTTCTGCCCAGTTTACACTCTCAGTGCCACTCCACAGAGTGATAATTGTAGATGGCACACTGCCACAGACCCACAGATGGCACAACGCCACAGACCCCAGATGGCACACAGGCTTCTACCTTATGTTTTCATGCTCTTGAGCACAGGTAGGTAGAAGCCCCTTGTTTATGCTAAAGGACAGTGTGTATTCCACCAGGATTTCATATGATTCTGGGAACACAGGTTCATTAGTAATCACATTAGATGTGATCACAGTGGTACTTCTTTGTTGTACCCATTCCTGTACCCCATTGCTGTTTGCATCAGTTACTGCTCTTACATGGACAGGTAAGTGCAATTTATGAATGGTACTCTCCTGATTGTGTTGACTTGGTAGGTGTGATGGGAGAGACAGAGAGAGAGAGAGAGAGAGCGAGACCTCACCCTACTAGAATCTGAAGTTAAATGTCTACTGTTTGCTGATGATCTGGTACTTCTGTCACCAACCAAGGAGGGCCTACAGCAGCACCTAGATCTTCTGCACAGATTCTGTAAATCTCAGTAAGACAAAAATAATGGTGTTCCAAAAAAAGGTCCAGTTGCCAGGACCACAAATACAAATTCCATCTAGACACCGTTGCCCTAGAGCACACAAAAAACTATACATACCTCTGCCTAAATATCAGTGCCACAGGTAACTTCCACAAAGCTGTGAACGATCTGAGAGACAAGGCAAGAAGGGCCTTCTATGCCATCAAAAGGAACATAAAATTCGACATACCAGTTAGGATCTGGCTAAAAATACTTGAATCAGTTATAGAACCCATTGCCCTTTATGGTTGAGGTCTGCTCACCAACCAAGAACTCACAAATGGGTCAAACACCAAATTGAGAATTCTGCTACAGTATCCTCCTCCACCAAATAATGCATGCAGAGCAGAATTAGGCCGATACCCGCTAATGATCAAAATCCAGAAAAGAGCCGTTAAATTCCGCAATCAACGGAAAGGAAGGAATTCCCAAACCTTCCATAAATAAGCCATCACCTACAGAAAAATAAACCTGGAGAAGAGCCACCTAAGCAAGCTGGTCCTGGGGCTCTGTTCACAAACACAAGCACATCCCACAGAGCCCCAGGACAGCAACACAATTAGACCCAACCAAATCATGAGAAAACCAAAAGATAATTACTTGACACATTGGAAAGAATTTACAAAACAGAGGAAACTAGAATGCTATTTGTCCCTAAATAGAGAGTACACAGTGGCAGAATACCTGACCACTGTGACTTACCCAAAATTAAGGAAATCTTTGACTGAGTACAGCCTTGCTATTGAGAAAGGCTGCCGAAGGCAGACCTGGCACTCAAGAGAAGACAGGCTATGTGCACACTGCCCACAACATGAGGTGGAAACAGAGCTGCACTTTCTAACTTTCTAACCTCCTGCCAAATGTATGACCATATTAGAGACACATATTTCCCTCAAATTACACAGATCCACAAAGAATTCGAAAACAAATCCAATTTTGGTAAACTCCCATATCTATTGGGTGAAATACCACAGTGTGATATCACAGCAGCAAGATTTGTGACCTGTTGCCACAAGAAAAGGGCAACCAGTGAAGAACAAACCCCATTGTAAATACAACCCATATTTATATTTATTTATTTTCCCTTTTGCACTTTAACTATTTGCACATCGTTACAACACTGTACATACATAATATGACATTTGAAATGTCTTTATTATTTTTGAACTTTTGTAAGTGTAATGTATACAATACGTTTATACAATACGTGCATACAATCTATTTCACTTGCCATGGCAATGTAAAAGCGTATGTTTCCCATGCCAATAAAGCCCTTTGAATTGAATTGAATTGAATAGAGAGAGAGAGAGAGAGAGAGAGAGAGAGAGAGAGAGAGAGAGAGAGAGAGAGAGAGAGAGAGAGAGAGAGAGAGAGAGAGAGAGAGAGAGAGTGTCCCCCTGACTCCCATTTCCTGGAATATTGTAAGTGGGTGGCACTCTGGGAAGGTCTGGTGATGAAAGGAAAATAACACATCTATAAAAATATCTGGTTGTGATAGTCCACTACATGACCAAAAGTATGTGGACACCTGCTCATCGAACATCTTATTCCAAAATCATGGGTATTAAAATGGAGTTGGTCCACTCTTCTGGGAAGGCTTTCCACTAGTTGTTGGAACGTTGCTGCCGGGACTTGCTTCCATTCAGCCACAAGAGCATTAGTGAGGTCGGCACTGATGTTGGGCAATTAGGCCTGGTTCGCAGTCGGCGTTCCAATTCATCCCAAAGGTGTTCAATGGGGATGAGGACAGGGCTTTGTGCAGGCCAGTCAAGTTCTTCCACACCGATCTCGACAAACCAGTTCTTTATGGACCTGGCTTTTTGCACGAGGGCATTGTCATCTCATTTCAATACTGAAACAATACTGAAAATGTTAGATACAGACAGCAAGGTTTATACAAATATCCGCTGTGGGAAAACTAAACGTTAGTCTAAAAGAAATATGAGATAATGTCTAGATCCTTTTTATAGTGGAGATCAAGTTTATAAATTGTCTGGCTGGGCTGAGGAGACAGTGGATTGCGCAGTGAGATGGAACAGAGTAAATAGGCATTTCAACGTCATAGCTTTTTCATTTTATTTTATTTATTTAACCTTATTAAACTAGGCAAGTTAGTTAAGAACAAATTCTTATTTACAATGACAGCATACCAAAAGGCAAAAAGCCTCCTGCGGGGACGGGAGTTGGGATTTAAAATAAATAAATAAATATCACCTTTAGCCAGTGGTAATGTATGGAATTGACCCTGGCTGGAATGCGGTTTTAACTAATCAGCGTCCAGGATTAGACCCACCCGCTGTATAATTCACAATAACAGAACTTACAGTTGACCGGGGCAGCTCAAGCAGGGCAGAAATTTGACAAACTGACTTTTTGGAAAGGTGGCATCCTATGACGTTGCCACAATGAAAGTCACAGAGATCTTCAGTACGAGCTATTCTACTGGCAATGTTTGTCTACGGAGATTGCATGGCGGTGTCCACATACTTTTGTATATACTGTGTAGCCTTGTCTTATATATATATAGCCTTGTATTATATATAAAGCCTTGTATTATACACACAGCCTTGCATTATATACATAGCCTTGTATTTTATATATAGCCTTGTATTATATATATAGCCTTGTATTTTATGTATAGCCTTGTATTATATATATAGCCTTGTATTATATATATAGCCTTGTATTATATACATAGCCTTGTATTATATGTATAGCCTTGTATTATATACATAGCATTGTATTATATAAATCGCCTTGTATTATATATATAGCATTGTATTGTGTATATAGCCTTGTATTATATGTATAGCCTTGTATTATATATATAGCATTGTATTATATACATAGCCTTGTATTTTATATATCGCTTTGTATTATATATAAAGCCTTGTATTATATATATAACCTTGTATTTTATATATTGCCTTATTTTTTATGTAGAGCCTTGTATTGTGTATATAGCCTTGTATTATATATATATAGCCTTGTATTATATGTATAGCCTTGTATTATATGTATAGCCTTGTATTATATATATAGCCTTGTATTTTATATATAGCCTTGTATTATATATATATAGCCTTGTATTATACGTATAGCCTTGTATTATACATATAGCCTTGTATTATATGTATAGCCTTGTATTATATATATAGCCTTGTATTATATATATAGCCTTGTATTTTATATATAGCCTTGTATTATACATATAGCCTTGTATTATATATATAGCCTTGTATTATATGTATAGCCTTGTATTATATGTATAGCCTTGTATTATATGTATAGCCTTGTATTATATATATAGCCTTGTATTATATATATAGCCTTGTATTATATATATATAGCCTTGTATTGTGTATATAGCCTTGTATTATATTTTTAGCCTTGTATTATATATATAGTCTTGTATTATATGTATAGCCTTGTATTATATGTATAGCATTGTATTATATGTATAGCCTTGTATTATATATATTTAGCCTTGTATTATATAAACATATATAGTCTTGTATTATATACATAGCCTTGCATTATATGTGTTGCCTTGTTTTATAAACTTTTCAAGAGTTTTAAAACACCTGCTCATTCAAGGGTTGTTCTTTATTTTTCCTATTTTATACATGGTAGAATAATATTGAAGACATCAAAACTATGAAATAACACACATGGAATCATGTAGTAACCAAAAAAGTGTTAAATAAATAAAAAAAATTGTATAATCAAATTCTTCAAATAGCCACCCTTTACCTTGATGACAGCTTTGCACACTCTTGGCATTCTCTCAACCAGCTTCATGAGGTAGTCACCTGGAATGCATTTCATTTAACAGGTGTGCCTTGTTAAAAGTTGATTTGTGGAATTTCTTTCCTTCTTAATGTATTTGAGCCAATCAGTTGTGTTGTGACAAGGTAAGGGAGGTATACAGAAGATAGCCCTATTTCGTAAAAAACCAAGTCCATATTATGGCAAAAATAGCTCAAATAAGCAAAGAGAAACGTCAGTCCATCATTACTTTAAGACATGAAGGTCAGTCAATCCGGAACATTTCAAGAACTTTGAAAGTTTGTTCAAGTTCAGTCGCAAAAACCATCAAGCGCTATGATGAAACTGGCTCTCATGAGGACCGCCACAGGAATGGAAAACCCAAAGTTACCTCTGCTGCAGAGGATAAGGGGCGGCAGGTTGCCAGGTGGTTTGAGGGTTGGACTGGTAACCAAAAGTTTGCAAGATTGAATCCCAGAGCTGACAAGGTAAAAATCTGTTGGTCTGCCCCTGAACAAGGCACTTAACCCACTGTTCCTAGGCCATCATTGGAAATAAGAATTTGTTCTTAACTGACTTGCCTAGTTAAATAAAGATTAAATAAAAACTAGGTCATTCGAGTTACCAGCCTCTGAAATTGCAGCCCAAATAATTGCTTCACAGCGTTCAAGTAACAGACACATCTCAGCATTAGCTGTTCATAGGAGACTGTGTGGGTGAATGGATGATCTCCGAATGTGTATTTCCCACCATGAAGCATGGAGGAGGAGGTGTTTTGGTGTGGGTGGTGTTTTTCTGGTGACACTGTCTGTTATTTATTTAGAATTCAAGGCACACCTAACCAACATGGCTACCACAGCATCATGCAGCGATACGCCATCCCATCTGGTTTAGGCTTAGTGGGACAATCACTTGTTTTTCAACAGGACAATGACCCAACACACCTCCTGGCAGTGTAAGAGCTATTTTACCTAGAAGGAGAGTGATGGAGTGCTGCATCAGATGACCTGGCCTCCACAATCCCCAAACCTCAACCAAATTGAGATGCTCTGGGATGAGTCGGACTGCAGAGTGACGGAAAAGCAGCCAACAAGTGCTCAGCATTTGTGGGAACTCCATCAAGACTGTTGGAAAAGCATTCCAGGTGAAGCTGGTTGAGAGAATGCCAAGCGTGTCCAAAGCTGTTATCAAGGCAAAGGTTGGCTACTTGAAGAATCTCAAATATAAAATATATTTTTTGCTACATGTATTATATATATGGCCCTGTATTATATATACACTTTTTTGGTTACTACAGGATTCCATGTGTGTTATTTCATAGTTTTGATGTCTTCACTATACTTCTACAATGTAGAAAATATTAAAAATGAAGAAAAACCCTTGAATGAGTAGGTGTTCTAAAACTTTTGACCGGTAGTGTATGGATGGCCTTGAATTATAGACATAGCCTTGTATTATAAATATAGCCTTGTATTTTATATATAGCCTTGTATTTTACATATTGCCTTGTGTTATATATATAGCCTTGTGTTATATATATAGCCTTGTATTGTGCATATAGCCTTGTATTGTATATATAGCATAAATAAAGAAAAACCCTTGAATGAGTAGGTGTTCTAAAACTTTGGACCGGTAGTGTATATATACAATACAACTATATACAGTTGAAGTCGGAAGTTTACATACACTTAAGTAGGGGTCATTAAAACTTGTTTTTCAACCACTCCACAAATTTCTTGTTAACAAACTATAGTTTTGGCAAGTTGGTTAGGACATCTACTTTGTGCATGACACAAGTAATTTTTCCAACAATTGTTTACAGACAGATTATTTCACTTATAACTCACTGTATCACAATTCCAGTGGGTCAGAAGTTTACATACACTAAGTTGACTGTGCCTTTAAACAGCTTGGTATATTCCAGAAAATGATGTCATGGCTTTAGAAGCTTCTGATGGGCTAATTGACATAATTTGAGTCAATTGGAGGTGTACCTGTGGATGTATTTCAAGACCTACCTTCAAACTCAGCGCCTCTTTGCTTGACATCAAGGGAAAATCAAAAGAATTCAGACCTTAGAAATTGGTAGACCTCCACAAGTCTGGTTTATCCCTGGGAGCAATTTCCAAACGCCTGAAGGTACCACGTTCATCTGTACAAACAATAGTATGCAAGTATAAACACCATGGGACCACGCAGCCGTCATACCGCTCAGGAAGGAGACGCGTTCTGTCTCCTAGAGATGAACGTACTTTGGTGCGAAAAGTGCAAATCAATCCCAGAACAACAGCAAAGGACCTTGTGAAGATGCTGGAGGAAACAGGTACAAAATTATCTATATCCACAGTAAAACGAGTCCTATATCGACATAACCTGAAAGGCCGCTCAGCAAGGAAGAAGCCACTGCTCCAAAACCGCCATAAAAAAGCCAGACTACGGTTTGCAACTGCACATGGGACAAAGACCGTACTTTTTGGAGAAATGTCCTCTGGTCTGATGAAACAAAAACAGAACTGTTTGGTCATAATGACCATCGTTATGTTTGGAGGAAAAAGGGGGAGGCTTGCAAGCTGAAGAACAACAACCCAAACCGTGAAGCACGAGGGTGGCAGCATCATGTTGTGGGGGTGCTTTGCTGCATCATGAGAAAGGAAAATTACGTGGATATATTGAAGCAACATCTCAAGACATCAGTCAGGAAGTTAAAGCTTGGTCGCAAATGGGTCTTCCAAATGGACAATGACCCCAAGCATACTTCCAAAGTTGTGTCAAAATGGCTTAAGGACAACAAAGTCAAGGTTTTGGAGGGGCCATCACAAAGCCCTGAGGTCAAACCTATAGAAAATCTGTGGGCAGAACTGAAAAAGCGTGTGCGAGCAAGGAGGCCTACAAACCTGACTCAGTTACATCAGCTCTGTCAGGAGGAATGGGCCAAAATTCACCCAATTTATTGTGGGAAGCTTGTGGAAGGCTACCCGAAACGTTTGACCGAAGTTCATCAATTTAAAGGCAATGCTGATTGAGTGTATGTAAACTTCTGACTCACTGGGAATGTGTTGAAAGAAATAAAATCATAATTAATAAATCATTCTCTCCACTATTACAGTAGTGGCATTAGACATTGGAGGAAGATCCTGATGAGTCAATCATTACATACTGTAATGTAGTAGATTTTGTGCTTTAGTAGTATTACGATTGCATTAATAATCTCAATAATCTCAAATGTAACACAGGTATGTTCGGTACATTACATAGTCAAAAAACATCCTTGCATACTGTAGGGGTAGCCTTCTGCTCTAGCCGGCCCCTCCCAAGTATTTACAGCCTTACATACTGTAGGGGTAGCCTTCTGCTCTAGCCGGCCCCTCCCAAGTATTTACATGGCTTGTAACATGGCAAGTCAAGTGAATTATGTTGAGATGTCTCCCGGCTCAGACTGAATGGATTTAAACTGCTATTCCCAGGCAGATACAGAGTAGGCTGTTAGGGGAACGCAGCACTGGAGCTAAATCCTTAACCAACTGCCTGCAAGAAACATAGACAGACGCTCAGTCTCTAGTGCTCTTCATGTCAATGAGCTTGTGTCGCTCCATTAAAATGGCAAATGTGATTATTAGGCCATTGTTAAAGGGTATCCTCCTTAGTGTATAAAGGAGGAAAAGAGTTGATGCATGCTCAAAACTTGCACTGTAAATAATGTTCTCGTATCAATAAACATATCCTTAGACGATATTTAATGCCATCAACATGTTCTCTATGATCGAATCCTCATTTAGTATAGTGATCGCCTAAATTACAGGAACACTTTCCCAGTCATTCAAATGGGATCATTTAAGCTATTCCCTGTTGTAACACTCTGAGCTCTATTTAGCAGAAAATGTAATTAAGAACTAAATATTAAATATTAAGGTCATCAATTATGCAACAGAGGCACACCACATTACAATGATGTAATACTTTTGTAAGTCATTCAAAGTTTTAAATACAGACCGTCTACTGTTATACTGCTGCCCAAGAGGAAGACGTTGCACCTCAATTTGGGGACAGACATGTTTGAAAATAGAAACTAACTATGGCATTTAGACAGATCTGGCAACCACAGTCGAGAATCCTCAACTCGGTGATCTAGATGGAACCAGACATTATTATTGGACATGGCGTGTGTGTGTGTGTGTGTACACTGTTTAGCAATCTAGCTAAGTAAGTAAGACTAAGTAAGCCTTGTCCCATGTCTTTTCAATGTGCTACTACTTAATGATGACTGTTCACTGAACCTAACATACAGGCAAAAAAAGGATTTGGCTTGCCGACCAAAAAAAGCAGCCAGTAGAATGGTTGCATTACGATGGAAAGTCCCACACACACATCAGCAATGGATTTCCTCGTTCATGGACAACTTGAACTTTCAATCTCAAAATCTGAGAATACTAACATATGGACTACAACACTTGACAGTTTAAAATCACTACTTTAAAATGAGCTCAGTTAAGCAGGCCCTGCAGGTGGGGAGGGGGGAGGAAGGGGTGGGGTGGGTGGGGGGGATGTATATCTTTGTCTGTTGGTTTGTGGTACCTGTCATATCAACCAAAACATTAGAAAACCTTTACAAAAAAAAGTCACCCTTGTCCGAGCCAGAACGGCCCATAGCAACATGACACTATCATATTTGGCTGATCAGATATTCATCTAGTTGGGTTAAATACTTAATACAATGTTATAATTAAAACACAAGACTAAATACAACAAGGCTATACATATAATACAAGGCTATATATATAATACAAGGCTATATATATAATACAAGGCTATATATATAATACAAGGCTATATATATAATACAAGGCTATATATATAATACAAGGCTATTTATATAATACAAGGCTATATATATAATACAAGGCTATACATATAATACAAGGCTATATACACAATACAAGGCTATATATATAATACAAGGCTATATATAAAATACAAGGCTATATACACAATACAAGGCTATATATATAATACAAGGCTATATACACAATACAAGGCTATATACACAATACAAGGCTATATATATAATACAAGGCTATATATAAAATAAAAGGCTTTATATAAAATACAAGGCCATATACACAATACAAGGCTATATATAAAATACAAGGCTATATATAAAATACAAGGCTATATACACAATACAAGGCTATATACACAATACAAGGCTATATATATAATACAAGGCTATATATAAAATACAAGGCTATATATAAAATACAAGGCTATATATATAATACAAGGCTATATACACAATACAAGGCTATATACACAATACAAGGCTATATATATAATACAAGGCTATATATAAAATGCAAGGCTATATATAAAATACAAGGCTATATATATAAAACAAGGCTTTATATAAAATACAAGGCTAAATATAATACAAGGCTATATATATAATACAAGGCTATATATGTAATACAAGGCTTTATATATAATACAAGGCTTTATATAAAATACAAGGCTATATATAATACAAGGCTATATATATAATACAAGGCTATATATATATAATACAAGGCTTTATATAAAATACAAGGCTATATACAGAATACAAGGCTATATATATAATACAAGGCTATATATAAAATACAAGGCTATATACACAATACAAGGCTATATATATAATACAAGGCTATATATAAAATACAAGGCTATATA
>QNTS01003673.1:111412-138656 GCA_003317085.1 Hucho hucho | reverse complement strand
TTAACTAGACAGGGAGCGGTGGGTCGCTAGCGACCCACTCCCGACACCACCAGGTAAAATGTAAAGCGCCAAATTCAAAATCCCAAAGTTGAATTATTAAACATCTACCAATATACAAGTGTTTCATACTCATCAAAAGCTCTGTTTCTTGGCAATATCACAGCGTTGTCAGATTTCAAAAAGGCTTTACGGCGAAAGCTCTACATTTGATTGTTTGAGGACAGCACCTCACATACTTTCTCATAGCCATGAATTCATTAGCCAGCGTGGCACACACATAACACATTTCACAGCGAAAACAAATCAATTACCTGTTGAAGAACTTCTGCTGAGGTCATCCTAAGTGTCCAACGAAGACAATCCATGGTTCTTTTGTTAGAAAAGGTCATGTATTTTATCCATAAATCTCCATTTGGTTCGCGCGTCATAGTCAGAAACGACAGCCTCCACTAGTCCATTGAAACGTGACGCGAACTCGTTCATCTTATACCTATAAACTTGTCCAAGAACATTCAAACATAGTTTTAAATGTATCCTTAGGAACACTTTTACGTATATTTACTATTATAAATCAACCGGAATATAAACTGAGCTCTAAAGACGGTAAATAAGACACTGCGCGACTTCTCGGGCGCGCGCCCTGGGTACTGTTGTCATCAAGGGGGGACCCACTTGTTTGGTCGTTTTCTCTGGACTAAAACATCCAAAATGGAGGAAAACACCATCTCGAGGCTGCTGACATCATAAGGAAGCGATGTGTACTGCATTCATATGCCCTTATATGGTCATTTTCATGAGGGAGGGGTTCCCAAATGAGCAATGTGTCAAAATCACTTTTTCCAGGACAGAAATTCCTCGGGGTTTTGCCTGCCATATCCGTTCTGTTTCACTCACAGACAAATGGTTAACAGTTTTGGAAAATTCAGAGTGTTTCCTATCCAATGGTACTAAATATATGCATATCCTATTGTCTGGGCCTGAATGGGAGGCATTTTACTTTGGGCACGCCAGGCTCTCCAAAACCGTCACCTCAGGAGCTGCTCCCTGAGAGGTTAATGACTTGGAGAAGATCTGCAAAGAGGACTGGGACAAAATCCCTCCTGAGATGTGTGCTAACCTGGTGGCCAACTGCAAGAAACGTCTGACCTCTGTGATTGCCAACAAGGGTTTTGCCACCAAGTACTAAGTCATGTTTTGCAGAGGGGTCAAATACTTATTTCCCTCATTAAAATGCAATTCCATTTATAACATGTTTCACATGCACTTTTCTGGATTTTTTGGTTGATATTCTGTCACTCACTGATCAAATAAACCTACCAATAAAATTATAGACTGATCATTTCTTTGTCAGTGGGCAAACGTACAAAATCAGCAGGGGATCAAATACTTTTTCCCCTCACTGTATGCAACACTTGTATATTAATGAATGTTTAATAATTCAACTTTTGGATTTTGAATTTGGTGCCTTACATTTCACCAGGTAGTGTCGGGAGTGCTAGCGCCCCACCACTCCCTAAGTAGGGACTATGGTGGTCTACTTAAAACATGTTGGTATTACAGACTAGGTCAGGGAGAGTTTGAAAGTGTCAGTGAAGACACCTGCCAGTTGGTCCGCGTATGCTTTGAGTACACATCCTGGTAATCCATCTGGCCCTGCGGCTTTGTGAATGTTGACCTGTTCAAAGGTCTTGCTTGGGAGAGCGTGATC
The DNA here is from genome assembly GCA_003317085.1 of Hucho hucho. NCBI lineage: Eukaryota > Metazoa > Chordata > Actinopteri > Salmoniformes > Salmonidae > Hucho > Hucho hucho. The sequence continues at coordinate 136,948 of QNTS01003673.1, read as the reverse complement.
ACACACTGGTGCTCTCATGCATGCTTCATTGTTGCTTGCCTCGAAGCGAGCATAAAAGGCATTTAGCTCATCTGGTAGGCTCGTGTCACTGGGCAACTCGCGGCTGGATTACCCTTTGTAGTCCATAATAGTTTTCAAGCCCTGCCACATCCGACGACCATCTGAGCCAGTATAGTAGGAATCAATCTTAGTCCTGTATTGATACTTTTCCTGTTTGATGAGTCGTCTGAGGGCATAATGGGATTTCTTATGTGTGTCTGGAATAGTGTCCTTCTCCTTGAAAGCTGCAGCTCTAGCCTTTAGCTCGGTGCAGATGTTGCCTGTAACCCATAGTTTATGTTTGAGGTATATACGTACGGTGTCTGTGGGGACAATCCGTACGACGTAGTCAATGCACTTGTTGATGGAGCCGGTGACTGAGGTGGTATACTCGTCAATGCCATTGAATGAATCCCGGAACATATTCCAGTCTGTGCAAAACAGCCCTGTAGCGTAGCATCCGCGTCATCTGACCACTTCAGTATTGATCGAGTCACTGGTACTACCTGCTTTATTTTTTTGCTTGTAAGAAGGAATCAGGAAGATAGAATTATGGTCAGATTTGCCAAATGAACGGCGAGGGTGGGCTTTGTATACGTCTCTGTGTGTGGAGTAAAGGTGGTCTAGATTATTTTTTTGCTCTGGTTGCACATGGTATAAATTAGGTAAAATGGATTTAAGTTTGCCTGCATTAAAGTCCCTGGCCACTAGTAGTACCGCTTCTGGATGAGCATTTTCTTATTTGCTTATGGCCTTATAGAGCTCATTGACTGCGGTCTTAGTGCCAGCATCGGTTTTTGATTGTAAATAGACAGCTACTAATAATATAGATTAGAACTCTCTTGGTAGACAGTGTGGTCTAGAGCTTATCATGAGGTATTCTACATCAGGCGAGCAATACCTTGAGACTTCTTTAATATTAGACATCGCGCACCAGCAGTTATTGACAAATCCGCGTCGTCGTTCAGCGACGTCTCGGTGAAACACAAGATATTACAGTTTTTAATGTCCCGTTGGTAGGATAGTCTTAATTGTAGATCATTATTCCAATGATTGCACGTTGGCCAATAATATGGAGGGAAGTGGTGGTTTACCCACACTCCTCCCCCTTTTCCTCTGTCTTTTCTTCACACTGATGACGTGGATTTGGACCTTGTCTTGACAAAGCAGTATATCCTTCGTGTAGGACTCATTAAAGAAAAAATCTTCGTCCAGTTCGAGGTGAGTAATCGCTGTTCTGATGTTCAGAAGCTCTTTTCAGTCATAAGAGACGGTAGCAGAAACATTATGTACAAAATGAGTTACAAACAATGTGAAAAAACGAAACAAAATAGCAGTTGGTTAGGAACCCGTAAAATGGCAACCATCCCCTCCTTGACCATTGTATAATGTCCCATTTTATCTTGGTCTCAGAGGTAGTAGTGGTATCCAAATGAAATGGAAGGAGTTTTGTTTCATTTGTGAACTATTCTTCAATGTTTCTGGACTTTTATCTTGGAGAAGACAAGGCTGTAAATGTCAGGTACAGTGTGTTGCCGTAGCAAAGGCATGACGTCTGAACACCACTGGAGTACCTATGCTATATGACCGCCACATTTGCTGACATGCTGGGAAAGAGTGAAACAGAATTATTTGACCTTCCACCCAGGACTTGATATATTTATGGTGATGTGGATGCAGTATGTTCCTTTAAATGAAGGCTTAACGTTGACATTATTCCCTGCAGCCAATAGTTTTTCCACCTCACCTCTGGGCAAACATCAATGACCTCTCCTATTCCTGTCAAATAGAGGGCGATGTGACCTTTCCTATTCCTGTCAAATAGAGGGAGGCTCTCCATACTGTACTTTCTGTTCTTCAGAGTTAAACTCTTTCAACTGTGCTCCCCCAGATCCAATTACTTTTGACATTTTAATGTCACCCCACCCAAGGGAAATAGAACCATTCATATTCATTCTCTCTGAAGTGGAAAAACCCCTCTAGAAATATTTCCTGCTATTTATTTCCCTTAGCACGACCTGGTGATTATCTAACTTTACATTATGTGGGTCCCAGGCCATTAATGATGATGTCACAGGGTCTGGCAAACATCCCCACGAGTCCTGCACAGTCTTTACATCTTCAATAACATGATAGGTCAGGATGTCTTATTGCTCATGTCATGTTGTCCCAGTGTATTCAAGTCTCATGATTGGGTCGTCTGTGGCGACCTTAATGCTGTCATCCTGAGAATGGAACTCATTTCCTTCATAATCAAGTCCCCTGAGGTACATTAAATTGATGCTCAAATATTTATGTTTTTCATCACTGGTTGAAATGCTCTCCTGAGGTATAGTATAACCCTTCAACACGTAATTTTCTCAGACTTCTGTACTTACTTAATATCTATCCAGAATCAAAATCTTTCCCATGTCAGCCTTGCCAGTGTTGTGAAGTGAAGATCAGTATAACTCTCTTTCATACTCTCTCCGTGGCTACCCGCCTGTTTCCCTACCTGCTTTCTCCACTCTGCTGTCCAGGGCTGGATTACACAGTTCAAGGAGTATCCAGGTTTCTGTCCCTAACCTCTCTCTTGTTGATTTAGTGCAGGAATGTAAACGTCAAAAACACAACAGGATCATCTGGGGAAAAAAAAGAGTGAACAGAACATGTAATCTGTGTAGTTGCCCGGGTCTAATTGACAACTCTTCCAGCTACAAACACATCACAGAATTAAAGGGGGTGACGGTGATACAGGAGTGATGATGGAAGTGTTTGAGTGGGGGGGGGTCAAGGGGGGCATCAACCTCTGAAAATAATTAGAAAAATCAATTACAGTCTTGATTGACTGGACACAAAACAATCTCTGACTGTTGTTGTTGTGTCCCTATATCACAAACAACCAATATTTCCTGTTGTCTCGGCTCAATCTTCCGAAGGAACAATGTGGCCTCCGTGTTCTGTATATTTCAATTCGCTGTTCGACGGCACTCAACTTCAGATTTCATCAAGTGGCGGGCCACTGATTGGAGCAAAGTGCTGCGACAGTTGCCTGTCAGACAGCGAGATTATTTGTTATGCAAACCATTATTCATATGTGACAATGTGCAGAGTGGTTAGTTTTTGCATTAATGGCCCTTCACATGGGAAGACGTTATTGATGTTGACAGCCACACCTTTCCATTGCTACGGACAAAGCAGGCCCACCATGATATTAATAAATGGCAGACCAAGGGAGATTTACATGTGTGTGTGTGTGTGTGTGTGTGTGTGTGTGTGTGTGTGTGTGTGTGTGTGTGTGTGCGTGCGTGCGTGCGTGCGTGCGTGTGTGTGTGTGTTGTATAGAGAGAGAGCAAGAGGAAAGAGAGGGTGGGGGGGTGGTCAGGTCATTGTTCAACACTGTTATTCCAATATGTGTAGGGGGGCTAGGGTCAGTCTGTTATGTCTGGAGTATTTCTCCTGTCTTATCCGGTGTCCTATGTGATTTTATGCATGCTCTCTCTAATTCTCTCTCTCTCCCTCTCCCTCCCCTATCTGGAGGACCAGAGCCCTGTGGGACCATGCCTCAGGACTACCTGGCCTGATGACTCCTTGCTGTCCCCAGTCCACCTGGTCGTGCTGCTGCTCCAGTTTCAACTGTTCTAGCTGTGGCTATGGAACGCTGACTGGTTCACCGGACGTGCTACCTTGTCCCGGACTTGCTGTTTTCGACTCTCTCTACCGCACCTGCTGTCTCTAACTCTGAATTCTCGGCTATGAAAAGCTAACTGACATTTACTCCTGAGGTGCTGACCTGTTGCACCCTCTACAACCACTGTGATTATTATTATTTGACCCTGCTGGTCATCTATGAACGTTTGAACATCTTGGCCATGTACTGTTACAATCTCAACCCGGCACAGCCAGAAGAGGACTGGCCACCCCTCAGAGCCTGGTTCCTCTCTAGGTTTCTTCCTAGGTTCCTGCCTTTCTAGGGAGGTTTTCCTAGCCACCGTGCTTCTACATCTGCATTACTTGCTGTTTAGGGTTTTAGGCTGGGTTTCTGTACAGCACTTTGTGACATCTAATGATGTAAAAAGGACTTCATAAATAAATTGGATTGAATAAGGCAAAAGATTAAACAGAGAATATTCATGTCAACTTCATGTTTATTTTCAATGATTCCTTATACATTTCATTATCCAGCTGTGAGATACACATACAATTCCGAACAATAAAGAAGAAAGAGATACTGACAAATCACACACACACACACATATAAACACACATACACACACACATATACACACACACACCCCTGCGTGTGTCAATCATAGTCCTAATTGGGATGGAAAGACTTTGTTTAATCCAGTCAGAAGAGATGTGAAACATCTTTTACCAAGAGCCAATTCTCACCCATCAAATGAAGAAAGGACTAAGGAAAAATAGGGAAAAACAAATTAACCTTGAGCTTGATGCCAAACATAAGGATTTCAGCAGCAGCAGAGAGTGTAGGTGGATAACAAACTATAGCTCCCAAAATACTGTTTATCTACAACTGAATGGTAAATGAAGTCTAGGAGACTGGATAACAGTGCCTGAACAGCTCTCAGTCTTTTAAAAACTTGAAAATGAAAAACAAATATTTTTCAGGTGTTTGATTAAGGTCATCTACCGCTGGCAATAGAAAATGTATTTGTTTTAAAATAGTGTCCTTGTTTGTTTAATGTACTGCTTGTGGGTACCCAAAGTCACAACCATTTATATTGTTTTTCTAACAGCAGCGAATTCAAAATTTTTCTTCCCTCCATACATCAGGCAGCGGTGACAAGATAAAACAAAAGAGTGTGTTAGGGGAGGGAGGGTGTTGAAAACATGTCCCCCCCCCCCCCCCCCGAAGGTCAGTCAAAGTATTATTTTACCCTCTAGGGTTGTGGCGACATCTATCATGACGGAGCGGCAGGTATCCTAGTGGCTAGAGCGTTGGGCCAGTAACTGAATGGTTGCTAGATCGAATCCCCGAGAAGACAAAGTAAAAATCTGTCGTTCTCCCCCTGAACAATGCAGTCAACCCGCTGTTCGTAGGCCATCATTGTGAATGAGAATTTGTTCATTTAAATGAAAATTACCCGGTTTCCCAAAAAGCATTTTAAGGTTAAATTCATCGTTAGAACCTTAAAAAAAACTCAAGTTGCACTTGAAAATGCTCGTTATTTGCCCGACTGCCTCAGACCACCAGTAGAACAGCTAAGTGCGTTGTCAGATGTTTTTTTGCCCTTCCGCGTCACTTTTATACAGAAGGTAAAACACGGAATCAAGATGTATCTCTTTCTCTCTGTGAACGCCAATAATATCAAAGCAAAGTACAAATACAATGTATATTTAATTGTTACAAACAAGCGAAGGATACAAAGATGCATCAAATGAAAACCGAGATGACTGCACTAAAATACATATAGCCTACTATCTGTAGCTGGAAGAGTTGTCAATTAGACTGGACATCTACACAGATTACATTTTCTTTACTCCCGCTTCAGTTCACTTCCCAGATAATACTGCTTTCTTTGGACGCTTACATTCCTGCTCTAAATATGGATTTTTACCTCAACATATTTCATGATTTGTAAAAACACGATCTTGATGTAGTGCATTAATATAGGGTAAGCTGATCCGTCGTCGGGAATTGTGGAATAATTAAAATGTTAAGGTAAGATTTGAACGCCGTAAGCTGATCTGAGAGCAGCGATGCCTTTCATTCAATCCGATCACTATCAGCACATGCCTCAGCGAACGTTCTCTCTGCGGGGTATTGTGGGAAAACGCATGTTGCATCTCATTTGCGTAATTAAAACACAGCCTAAATTCCATCGCTATCGGGAACCCGGGCTCAGCTCTGTAAATGTGACAAAGGGACGGGAACGGAGGGATGTATGGAGCTCCAAGAGGTGCTTAGTGTGGATGAATGTCTTGACCTGACGCGGCTCGTGCTGCTGCATCTCTACCTCCAGCCCAAGGTGAGGGCAGTAGCAGGAAATGGGGAAAATGGGCCGCCTTTGCTCTATTAATAGCACAAATAAGCGTGTCTCCTTTAAATCCCTGCCTGCTCACGCCCATCTGCAATGTATTTAACCTGATGCAGATGCTTTCATCTCACCCCCAGACGGAGGAATCAGTGGAGGCCACAGAGCTCTGCTAAATGGAAAATCCAGGCTCACAGCGCTGAGATATTTTTGTTGGGGTGTAAGGTTCACCTCTGAAGACACAGGGAATATTGTCATTGGAGTTAGGGGTTATCTTATAATATGTGGGCAGTGACAGTTATGTGGGTGGTATGAGTTATATGATTGACCTGTCTTTTGACCCCTTTCATAATATCATGCAGAACCAAACCATGAAGTGTTCTTTTCTTTTCACACTGTCCTTTTCCAACTCGGGTCTACGGCAATCAGGCTAGCCAAGTGTAGCTCGGCTCACTAGTTGAAACAAGGTTGTTTAATTACCATTAGTGGGAAGAGCAGGAGGCTTAGAAGGAGAACGAAACATCACCAGATGATTCATGTCCATCTCAATGGCCTGATGACATTTCAATCAAAACATAAAGACATCACTGAGGATACATTGTCATTGCGAAAAGGTCTGAGGAGGTTTTTGTTGAGAGCGAGAGAGAGAGAGAGAGAGAGAGAGAGAGAGAGAGAGAGAGAGAGAGAGAGAGAGAGAGAGAGAGAGAGAGAAAGAAAGGGAGTCGTTCGCTCAGAGCAGGTCAGGTAAAGTTGTGAAATAGAATGGCATTTAGAAAAGGCTAAAACTCAGATCATATCACCACTGTCACATTTCAGAGCTCCTCTGACATCCCCTCCTCTCCTTTCTCACCCTGTCATTGTCCCTTCCAGAATCCACTGCTTTGTCTAAGCAGAGACAGATTGTTGTTCAGGGAAAGAGAGGCTGAAGCGAGGCACGTTTCAGGCTTTCCACGATTCGCCAGCTATATGAAAACAACACTAAGTAGAGTGAACTGAGAATATCAACGCTCCTTTGATGGGATATACACTCTTATACAAAAGGTGCGATCTAGAATCTAAAAAGGTGTCCCCATAAAAGGGGAAGAACCCTTGAGGAACCCTTTTTTGGTTCCAGGTGGGAAGAACCCTTTTAAATTCTAGACAGGGTGGTGCTGAGAATGTTTTTTATTTTTGTCATCGAGGGGCGGAGGTTGACTGGAATCCTTTTGCCAGCGCTCGTGCTGCACATGGACTATTAAAGGCCCAGTGCACCCTCAATCACATGGAGGAGAGTAAGGAGGGAGGGATTCATTTTGCCACTGATTTTGTTTCTTTTATAATTTCTTTTTTATGTTACTTTGAATCTCCACCCCTTCTCCCCTGAGCATTCTGAGTGTGAAGATGGTGCGTGCGTGTGTGTGTGTGTGTGTGTGTGTGTATGTGTGAGTGTGTATGTGTTGGTGCAGGGACCGTAGAGTGATAATGAGACCCTGTGATATGGAGATGTTCTCTGGGGTTTTTGTTTGGAATGAAATATTAAACATAAGTAGATATGAGACATTCAGGGACTCTGGCATACATGTCACAGCTGGCATCCATGTCACAGCTGGCATCCATCTTAGGCCTCCAGAGTCAAAACACTGTCATTTAGTTTACGTATGTCTTCTGTCTCTCCCATCCTTTACAGTGAAACGTTTCTTATGTGATGATGTGAACACGGAATTACAAATGGAATGATTAATTGTCAGCATTCACACTCCTAGGGAGCCACACTCATGTCACACTCACTCATCACACATTATATCGTAATTAAACCTTTTTATTTTGTGAGGTGTAAGGTTCACCTCTGAAGACACAAGGAATATTGTCATTGGCGCTAGGCATTATTTTATAACTTTCCGGTGTGATGATCGGCTGAAACTACTTCTCCAACAGAAATCCCAGATCACACTTGTAGGCGATGTCATGGCAACGTTTGCTAGCCTCTACGGGCTAGGGGGCAGTGTTCGGAGGTTCGGAGAGTCTGGCGTGCCCAAAGTAAAATGCCTGGTACTCAGGCCCAAAAACTAGGATAAGCACATAATAGTACTACTGGATAGAAAACCCTCTGAAGTTTATAAAACTGTTAAAATAATGTCTGTGAGTATAACAGAACTGAAATGACAGGCGAAAACCCAAGCAAAATCCATCCAAGAAATCAGATTTTGTGACATGCCTCTATTTCCAATGGGTTGCTATAGGACACGCTTCAGTCCAGGACCCAGGTTGCAGTACATATGGCTGCTACTAGATTTCAACCGTCTTTAGAAAAAGGTTTTAAGAGTTTACCTTGAAAACTAGAGAAATACATCAAGTTTTTCCAAGTGGAGTGATGAAGTAATTTCTGTCTGTGGCGCGCGAGACCCTGGAGCGCGCACCTTGGTTTTTTACTTTTCTATCGCCCAGGATATTATCCGTGTGAAATATTATACTTAATATACATAACAGTGTACCTAAGGATCTTCAAAGGTAAGCGATTTATTTTAGCTCTTTTTATGTGTTTTGTGACACCCGCGCTGGTTTTATTATTATGCTAATGGGGGAAGTACATGGGGTGCTGTCCTCAGACAATCAAATGTTCTGCTTACGCCGTAAAGCCTTTTTGAAATCTGACAGCGTTGTGAGATTACCAAGATCCTAAGCTTTTGAAGAGTGTGCAACACTTGTATTTCCATGAATGTTTTATAATACTATTTTGTCATTTGAATTTGGCGCTCTTCAGCTTCACCGGATGTTGGCAAAAGAGATCCTTAAGAGATCCTTAAGAGGCTAGCTAAGAAACACGTTAGCGTGTAAGCTGTCAAATCAAAAGGCACTCCTTCTTTATTAAGTTGTTTTTTGATGAAAAAGAAAATGTGTCAGTTTGTTACGAGGTTGTAATAAATACGTATTAAATAAATAAAGTAATGTTTAATCACAGAGTTTCTAAAATCAGAGGCGCAACAACTTAAGATATTAACTGAAGTTTTATTTTATTTTTGATATATATATTTCTATTTATATATATATATATATATATATATATATATATATATATATATATATGTGTATTTTTTTATTCTTTTTTGGCTCGAATCTAGGGTTAATAACTAAGGAAGATTTTGTCATTTCTCTCAAACCCCAAACCCCAAACCCCAAACTTCAAACCCCAAAACCCCAAACCCCAAAACCCCAAACCCCAAACCCTCCCTGGTCTGTTTCGCTACTGTTCCGGAATGCCCCGTGATGTTGCGCCTCTGATTTTAGAAACTCTGTGATTAAACATTACTTTATTTATTTAATACTTTATCCCCAAAGGGCTTTCAAGTCTTTTATCTGGATCGCCTGGAACTTTCGTGGAACAAAATCAATGCTGGCGGGAACCTTTGTGCCTCCCAACTAGATCACCAGTGGAGCAGAAAATAAATGAATTAATCATTCCTTCTGCATCAACACCCCTCCAATCAGAATGGCAAAACTCCATTAATTCTGCTGCTTTGCATGCCTTAGTTGTAATTATTGCTGCATTAGCAATGGTAGAGTATACATGGCAGGCTCACTGTGAGGGTGTGACCTCCGCTGGCTCTGTCTTTGTTCAATTAGCAGCGCGGCACCACTGCAGCACCCCAATCTGACAGCTAAACACTGCTAAAACAGACCCCATCCATCCATGTCTCAGTGTAGAATAGTGAAAATTCACTTTGTCTGAGGAATACAGAGAATTCATGTAGAGGATCTATGACTCTAATATGATATAGTATCTGAATCCATTATTATTCGAAGGCTATAGGTCCATACTCATATCCAGAGGGTATAGCCAAGGTAGTGAGCCTTGCGTCACTACTCGGAATACTATAAGATGCACGTTTCTAGGTTTACCGTTATGCAATAACAATACAATAATAATTCAAGGAATATTACTCAGGAATGTGTGGACTACGGTTCTTATCCGTTTAAAAGTAATCAGATTTATTACAGTTATTTTTATTTTATTTAACCTTTATTTAACTAGTCAAGTCAGTTAAGAACAAATTCTTATTTACAATGACAGCCTACCGGGGAACAATGGGTTAACTGCCTTGTTCAGGGGCAGAATGACAGATTTTTACCTTGTCAGCTCAGGGATTCATCGAGCAACCTTACTGACCCAACGCGCTAACCACAAGGTTACCTGCCGCCCCAAGCAGTTACGCAATAAGAACACAAATGGTACATACCAGAAATCTTCACGATGAAAAAATATATCACCTCAGTCTTCAACAGCATAGAAAATCTCCACTTACAAGCATATATCAAGAGACCGGTTTACCAATGAATCCATGATCAATGTTTAAACCCAGTTTTTTCCCCCCGTTGAGATCTCCGATCGTCTAATTAACATCACTTTGCGTGGCCCACAACATTATAACAAAGGTCTGAAAACAACACACACATTCTGGGATCTACTCATCACAAATCTAAATTGTACGGGAGCACCCCTATGTCCTTTTTGAACTATTCGCCGTCTGACAAACAGAATGACACAGTTTCTCTGTATTAATAAATCCACAGCTCTTACAGTACAATGAAACATATCAAAATTCACAGCTATTTATGAACTCTTAAAACACAGTAAACATGAATTTAGTCGATTCAAGTTTCATCAGTCTTCACCACTCCTGACTTCAGTGACCCCTAGGACTTCTGTGGGAGTGTCTCTTCATTGAGATTGCCACAGATAGGCCCATAGGCAAGCCAGGCGCCACCACTATGATCAGTAATACTGACAAAGCTGGACAAAAAAATGAAAGTCTGTGAACAAGCACACACAGCAGCCAGGATGTGTTAACAATACTACATTGGTATAAGCCATTATTTGTTAGAGCGAAAAGGGAAAACGTCTGTGTGATCATTTGAAATCAGATCGGGATCAAATGAGCAGGATCAAGTAAACGTTAGGTACTTTAGGTAGTCCAACACTCTCCCACGCAACCATCTCAGAGGCAGGGGCGAAAGGATGGTGATCTTACTGCTTCTGCCTGCCAGCCAGCCACATTCCAACTTCCCATGCAGTTACACCTGATTCATCCTAGCTAGTCAAAATACATAATAATAATAATCAATCATTTTGTCAACATTGACGACAGTTTGGAAACTGGAGGTAGGCTGTCTCCCTACAAAATTGACTTCGGTTTGCAGTATGACAAAGTCACTCACAAATATATTTGATACAGATGTTACTTCGGGGGTAGCTGGATAGCTGTAGCTTGGTACCTAGCTAGCACCAATGCAACCAGACTGAGAAAAATGACCAGAACCTGTAATAATTTGTCATAGCAATGATTTAGGAATCCATAGTATGGATACTATGGATTTCAATAGGAGTTGTTCTCCTATTGAAATCGAACTTCAGCTCATTGAAATTACTAGCTAGCCAGCTAGCTGGATAACGAACTAAACAAGCTAGCCAGCTACCTAGCTCTGTTGTCCTAAGCTAACATTATAAGCAGCTAGCTAGCTTCATCTGGCTAGTGTGGGTTGACCGAACCGAGGTCTGACACCTATGTGTATCTAGCTACAATAAGGATAAGCCACAATAGGGGAATTTGCGGTTCACCTTCAAAAAAAAGATATTATTTGAAAGTGTTGGATACAAATAGTGGTATCATGCCATATGTGGACTAGATAATCTTAAACAAGTTTGGAATGTTATATAAATTCAACAAAAGACAATAATTAGTTGATTAAAACAATCTGTTAATCACACGTGGATGTATTACACTTCAGAATTGCATTTGGGGCATATTTATTTCACTGTATAGCCTGGTAAGTATAATGTGGCTAATTTCACAATGGAGTCCCACAATAAGAGCTACGATGCTAATATTTGTGTAAAAATCTGGTCTATCCACAGTGTGATTTCAACAGATTTTTGTCAAATTAACTAATTACTGTCTTTTGTTAAATTCATATAACATCATTCCGATTTTTTTTGTTGCATTATCTAGTCCAAATATGTACATTTTTAACACTTTTAATTAGGGGCTTTTGTTTTGAAGGTGAACTGCAAATTCCAATATTGTGGTTAATCCTTATTGTGGCTGGCTTCACATAGGTGGGTCCAACCATCATCAACCAAATACGAAAACTGTCTTAAGGGATCGGACCCCTTTTTTCAATTTTTGCCTAAAATGACATACCCAAATCTGCCTCATGCTCAGGACCTGAAGCAAGTATATGGGGTGGCAGAGTAGCCTAGTGGTTATAGTTTTGGACTAGTAACCGAAAGGTTCCAAGTTCAAATCCCCAACCTGACAAGGTACAAATCTGTTGTTCTGCCCCTGAACAGGCAGTTTACCCACTGTTCCTAGGCCATCATTGAAAATAAGGATTTGTTCATAACTGGCTTGCCTATTAAAATAAAGCTAACATTTTTTGAAAGGAAACACTTTAACGTTTGTGGAAATGTGAAATTAATGTAGGAAACAAACATCCATCGTCTTTGAAATGCAAGACAAAAGCTTATACTTTCAGATACGAGTCTAGGTGTAATTTACCTACCAGATGGCAGCAGTGTGTGTGCAAGTTTCCGACTGATCCAGTGAATAATTGCATTACTGCACAATATTTTGTATTGCCAGGAGTTTTCCCAAATGCGCCGAATTGGTCAATTGACACATTTTCAAGTACATAACTATAGAGAAAATACACAAATGGTATGGTATTAAATATTTTTTATTTACACACTCCCAGGAATGTCATACATGATGGATCATTAGCTTAAATACTAACCGGGCGGGGTGGGTGTGGAGCCAGAGACAGCAGTGGTGTCAAACTGTAGAGCCTTGTTCCTACATTTGAACAATAAAATGGATTTTATCAAACAAAAATGTGCTACATTTTATCTCTGGGACACTCAGGATGACACATCACAGCAACATTACTGAATGTAAGTACATTATTTACCTTCAGAGGTGAATGTATCAAACCAGTTGTCATGATAAACGTTTTTTGTTGTTGTGCACTCTCCTCAAATAATAGCATGGTATGTTTTCACTGAAATAGATATTGTTAATTGGACACTGCAGTTAGATTAAGAATAATTTAAGCTTTCTGCCGATATAAGAAGTGTCTATGTCCCGGAAAGTCATTTTAGTCACATTAGCAACAACCGTACTGGTTTAGGGACACCCATCCTGTCACGTCCAGGCCAGAGTTTTTAGGCTGGCGTGTTTAGTTTCGTTTTTGGTGAAGGGTTTTTTAGTTCTAGGTGTTGTATTTCTATGTTGGGGAAATGGTTCCCAATTAGTGGCAGCTGAGTGTCGTTACCTCTAATTGGGAACCATATATATGTTTGTAGTTTTCAATAGGATTTTGTGGGTTATTGTTTGTGCATAGCTTGTTATGTGTTTAGTTATGTTCAGCATCACGATCTTCGTTTTCATTTTTGTTGTTTTTGCCCAGTTACGTGGATAAATAAAAATGTATACTGGAAGCATCGCTGCGCCTTGGTCTGTCCCTTCAGGAGATCGTGACACATCCCGCAGAGGGAAAAAATGATGGGTATTTTAGATGAAGGCAACACGTATTTTTTTATTTCACCTTTATTTCAGCCAGTTAAGAAGACATTCTTATTTACAATGATGGCCTATGAATAGTGGGTTAATTGCCTTGTTCTGGGGCAGAACAACAGATTTTTACCTTGTCAGCTTGATCTAGCAACCTTTTGGTTACTGGCCAAATGCTCTAACCACTAGGCTACCTGCCACCCTGGTTAGTTAGCTAAACATAGATACTGAAACAGATGATGTCGTTTTGCTATTTTTGGGGGAGAACATGGGGGAGTCCTTCAGCTAGCTAGCTTTTTGGGGGGGGAAGTGTGTTTCTGACCAACACTGTCCCAGAGTTTGGGGAAGTGCGATTCTGACCAGCACTGTCCCAGAGCTTGGGGAAGGGTCTTTCTGACCAGCACTGTTCCAGAGCTTGGGGAAGTGTCTTTCTGACCAGCACTGTCCCAGAGCTTGGGGAAGGGTGTGTCCGCCTCATGCGCTCAGAGGCAGGTGCGTAAGACAACCTTACCAGTATCATAACACACGTATTGGTTAATCGCCGCCACATATGAAATATGAGCGATAGTATAATGAGTGTGTAATAACTACATAAAACATTTATGAATGTTTTAAATTATTATGTAACGTGCAGTCATATTAAGGTCCTGATTGGTCAACAAGCTTATTTGACGTGTTAAATCGCTGGCATTTTTTTTAATCATTTTTTAAACTCAAAGGCCCAAATGGCCGAGTCAATTCAAAGATTGCTTAATTAACTTGACATGGGCTGGTTTCCCTCACACCGGTAGATGCTCTGCTGAGGGGAGGATGGCGGCCACAGTGGGTCCAACTGTGCTGTCAGGGATTCCTGGGGGAGCCGGAGTCTCTCCCTCCGCCTCAACCCCCCCCCCAACCCCCTCCAAGCACATTTTTCATTAGTTATGACAGTGTTGAGTTAAATCGCTGGCAGCCGGCGGCTCACCACTGTAACAAAGATACTGGCAGAGGTATTATGTCAAAATGGATTGCGAATTGCAAAGACGACGGGTATTGATGAACATTAGTCTACATCTTTGTATCCTCAGTGGGATTTTCTTCAGAAGTAGAGCTCGGATCAGTTTCTTAATGACAGGATTATAACAGTGTTAGGCTAAGTACGTAATGACATAGTAGTTAACATTACGTCTTATTCTGATGGGAAATGAACATCATTCACGGTTAGCAGAAAACCATGGCTGTATCAGGGTGTTTAGACAGTGATGGGATGGTGAGCACCTATTTAGGCCAGCCACGTAGCCATGTGTTTCCCTCCTTGCCAAATGCTTAGACCAAACAGTAGCTCACACAACAGAAGGGTGTGCGTGCGTGCGTGTGTGTGTGTGTGTGTGTGTGTGTGTGTGTGCGTGTGTGTGTGTGTGTTTGAGAGAGAAAGTATATCAGTGTCTCATCAATCATTCACTTTAAGGAGATACACACGTACTCTAGTAGTTTGTTGCTAGCAAGCATTTTCTTCAGACTTGCATTGGACTCATTCTGTGTTCATTTTGTTTTTACAATTCACCTTCACAGACGGAAGAAGAGAAGAAAAAAAAGGAGAGAAAACTCCAATCAGATTTACAGAGACCAGAAGTGGTAATCAACAGGCAGCAGGTGTAATGCAGCCAGCATACTAACACACACACACACACACACACACACATATACACACACACATACACACACTTACACACACATACATGGCCTTGGTACTGTAGGTTTTCTAATTAACACTTTATTTGCACATTTTGCAAGAGGTCTGTTCTGTTCTCGTCCTAGGATAACGGCGCCTGGCGGTTTCCGTTACAGTTTTTTCCAACTGCACGTTTTCAAAACTGTCTCCTTTTTTTTTCAAAACTCTACACACAATTCCCAAAAATGCACACACAAAATGCAAAATGCCTCACATCTCCTTCAAAGTGTAACACTGCATTCAAAATGCCATAAACACATGTCAGAATGAAGCATTTGCATCACATGACAAACACTGCTTTCATAATAGTACATTTTTGGATATACCATGTAAACACTGTTGTTTTAAATCTAAAGCTCTTTGGTCTTTCATAGGCTTATATCTACATTTCAATACAATGTTCTACAGTGAAAGTAATCTGCTGAGAGGGGTAACAAGTACACTGTAAACACCAATGCAATGTAGAAACAGAAAATATTGATTAGGCCAAACATTACTGTTGTATACAGTAGCATACAACAAAACCATAAACATACGTAAACCAAAAGTATATTCTTTAGAATACAGTAAAGAACACAAGTGTGTGTGTGGGGTCCCGGGGGGGCAGTCCAGGAATTGGTAGGGGGGGGGGGGNAACCTTGGACAGAGGCAACCTCTATGTCCCCACATGCGTCCTCCATTGCCTGGAGAAGCGGCATGCGGGCATAGGGTTGGCGATCATACACTTTCCAGCGCCAGGCTGAGAAGAATTCCTCTATGGGATTTAGAAAAGGTGAATATGGGGGTAGGTACAAAACTACAAATTGTGGATGGGTGGCAAACCAGTTTTGGACCAGAACAGCCCGGTGAAAACTAACATTGTCCCATAAAACCACAAATCTAGCAGGCTCCTGATCTGGATCAGGGACAAGCATTGTGTAAATTGCATCCAGAAAAGTGAGCATATGGCCGGTGTTGTACGGACCCAGTGTGGCATTGTGATGGAGGACCCCGTTTTGAGTGATGGCAGCACACATAGTTATATTACCCCCACGCTGTCCAGGGACATTGGTAATTGCCCTCTGTCCTATTACATTTCTTCCGCAGCGCCTGGTTTTGGTGAGGTTGAAGCCAACCTCATCCACATAAATAAATTCATGGCGAATTACATGGGCATCCAGCTCCAATTCTCTCTGTAACAGACAAAAGGATATACAGATGAGTAAATATGGTATGTCTGAAGTACTGGAAGTAGTGTTGCATACATACCTCTACAAAGTCATGTCGCATATTCTTGACTCTGTCAGACTCTCTCAAATGGCACCTTGTAAAGTTGTTTCATCGTCACTCGGTGCCGTTGGAGGATGCGTTGTATGGTCGACAGGCTTACAGCATTGATGTTGTTAAATATGGTGTCATTATTCAAGATATGCTCTCTTATCTCTCGAATCCTAATTGCATTGTTGGCCAACACCATATTTATAATTGCAGTCTCTTGTACATCTGTAAACAAGCGTCCTCGTCCTCCATGATGTCTTTGCCTTTCCACTCTGTACAGAATTCAAACACAGTATGTGTTCAGCATAGGAACTGTAAACAATGTACAAAAAAATGTAGTACAGCATGATAACCAACCTCATTCATTCAATGCAGTGCAGTAAATGGATGGCTTAGAGTTACAAATGTTTATGCAATACTATGCAGTCATACGTATTTTACAGTACATTACTGTAATGCTAAAATAGTCATTAGATAGTTGCATACCTGTTCTCATTTCTGAAGGTTCGAATTATGGACGCCACTGTAAATCGACTCAAGTTGGGCTGGACTCTCAGTCCAGCCTCTCTCATGGTCAAACCGTGGTTGATCACATGATCAACAAGTGTTGCCCTAATCTCATCAGAGATGGCTCTCCTTCCTTCTCTTCTTTGCCCTCGTCCTCTTCTTCCTCTTCCTCTCCCNATAATTGCAGTCTCTTGTACATCTGTAAACAAGCGTCCTCGTCCTCCATGATGTCTTTGCCTTTCCACTCTGTACAGAATTCAAACACAGTATGTGTTCAGCATAGGAACTGTAAACAATGTACAAAAAAATGTAGTACAGCATGATAACCAACCTCATTCATTCAATGCAGTGCAGTAAATGGATGGCTTAGAGTTACAAATGTTTATGCAATACTATGCAGTCATACGTATTTTACAGTACATTACTGTAATGCTAAAATAGTCATTAGATAGTTGCATACCTGTTCTCATTTCTGAAGGTTCGAATTATGGACGCCACTGTAAATCGACTCAAGTTGGGCTGGACTCTCAGTCCAGCCTCTCTCATGGTCAAACCGTGGTTGATCACATGATCAACAAGTGTTGCCCTAATCTCATCAGAGATGGCTCTCCTTCCTTCTCTTCTTTGCCCTCGTCCTCTTCTTCCTCTTCCTCTCCCTCCTACTCCTACTCCTCTTGCTCTCTGTCCATTGTTGGCATCCATTGTTCAAAACAGGTAATCTGACCTTTGACCTATTTATAGGCCTATACTACAGTAAAGCAGTGATTGGTTAAGTGATCAGTTAAGCTATTAGTGTTTGCACATGTGAGGAGTGTGTGTGTAGTGTTCCTGTTAGATTTTTGTGTTTTAGGTAGAGAATTGTGTGTAGTGTTTTTGAAAAAAGTGTTTTATGCAATTGACAACTGAGTCAAAGGCTGAGAAATAGCTTATGGTTTTGGCTATTTGGTGTGTAGTTTTGCACTTTGAGTGAGAGGTTTCAAAAATCGTGTGACATGAAAAGATTTTGTGTGTAAGCAGTTGGAAAAAACTGTAATGCATGTAAAAAAGAGCAATATGGCCGGCATTCGCCCCCTTCTCCCCCCTCTCTGAGATGTGTAGGTCACCAGGTGTCCACCAGGGGACACGATTCTGTGTTACTGCATTCATTAAATCACTAGAACAGATGCTTGTCGTCATTACCCTGTGCGACTTGGCCACTGTGCCGCACTAGACTGCTCCCTGTACAGTAATGTACAGTACACTGTCGCAACAAAGACACATCCACCCCCCTGTGCCAGCATCGGCCATGTGGCAGGAGGTACAATAGTATCTAATTTAGCGGGCTGCAGTTATCTGAGCTAGTATGTGAAGGAGACGTGACCAGGTTTACAAGGCAGGTAACTTACATACATTAAATTCCACAAGACACTGAGACATGAATTATGGTCGACCTTGAAGGATTGTTTGCCACCTGTCTAGATTAGATATGTGTCCTGTGCCACCAAAAGCATGTGTGTGGGTGACACGACACGTCTCCTAATGGTAAAGGGTGTGTGCAGGCTTTAGCGTGGAGCAGTGTTACCTGTGTTTGTGCATTATTAATGTCAACACAGTAATAAACGTTAAAGGGTACGCTGTGCCTCTCCCTCTCCTTCCCCCTTCTTTTGTTCCTTCTTTCCCTCCTCCTCAGTCTTAGTTTTCTCTCCAAGAGGAGTGGAGGTACTAGATAACATGTTAATGGATGGAGCTCTTTATGGTCCCTAACAGAACAGAAATGATCCACGGTGACAGAGACAGATACAGGACACGGGAAACAGGACAGCCTGATTAAATGGTAAAGCTGAGAATGGAAAAATGGCTGCCCCACACAGTGCCTGGTACTCCGTTAGAGGGACGGGGCCAATCTCAGAGGATGTGGAGAGCCATTTATTGCTGCCCTGACCAATCACACTCAAGATCCACCTAGATATTCCGGTCCCACTCTGCCAAGTCCCTTACCACCGGATCTTCTGCTTTTCAAGGGAAATGGAAAGAGAACCTGTGACGCAACTTCCACTTTTGGACGTTAACAACGCGACACTCCATCTTAACTCATCCTCCATATTTACCGGGTTGTTATGAACAGTGCAGTAGAGAACAAGTTTACTTTCTTGTCGTCAAGACCGGTATGTAAGGGATCGAGTTCGAGGCATTTCTTTTACACCTGCTACGCTAGGTTAGTCCCACTCAGAAGGCAGCAAGGGTAGTCCCTATCTCTCTACTGGAGCAGGGAAGAGGGGACTGCTGGTGGGTTCTCTGCCTGATAATGTGACAGTACATTTTTTAACCACTGGATAAGAGGTGGGCTTTCTTTACCTATGCTGAGCTGTGTCCAATATATATTTTTTCAGATATAGCTGTGATGTATGACTTACAAAAAATATATAATAAATCTTATAACCTTATAACCTCGGTAAGTATGACAGTTGCTGTCACGTGTGCTCCCTCTCCGGCCTCTAGGTCACCAGGCTGCTCGTTAGGACGCACGCCTGTCACCAGCGTCAGGCGCAGAATGACACTCACCTGGACTCCATCACCTCTCTTTCATTACCTGCCCTTTTTATATGTCACTCCCTTTGGTTTCTTCCCCAGTCGTCATTGTTTGCTGTGTCATGTCGGTGGGCTGTTCGTGTTTCTTGGTTTGTTCATTTATTTAGTAAATGTATTCACTTGCTGAACTTGCCTCTCGACATACATCGTTACAGTCGTGATGGCTTCAGCAGTAGTTAACATCAAACGTTAAAAGGTATATCGTAAGAGATAAATATAATGCCGTTAATATTTCAGGGCCCGCATGTTCTCATCGAACACCTTGATTATGATATTATGATCGTGAAGTTTTCAATGAGAACACTTTGGGATCTGCTCTCATGTACGTTATAGTACCTTCATGAGGGTGGCTTTTGTGGAGTTCGGTTGTCAGCTACCCACTGAGGAACCTATGCCTGATTATACTTGTATGGTGACAATTTTTTACTTGGACTACATTAATAATCCGTTGATATGTGTTTGTAGTTGTGATATAAGTTGAGACTTGTAGTTATATTTGACCTTGGCCTCCTTGGCATTGCACACTTCATACTTCATACTTCCACTGTTTTTTTATTTAACCTGTGTTTACCCAATAGGCAATAAAAAAAAAGAACAAATTCTTATTTGACAACGACAGCTTACCCCAGCCAATTGTGTGCCGCCCTAAGGATCTCCCAATCGTAGCTGGTTGTGATACAGCCTGGAATTGAACCTGTGTCTGCAGTGATAACTCTAGCACTAAGAAGCAGTGTTGTAGACCGATGTGCCACTCGGGAGCCCAGTGCAGTTTTGCAGTTCTGATCTTGTAATAGACTCATTCACTGCCTACTTAGTCTAATTCGTTTGACTTACAAAGATATTACACTATTAGAGGTGTGTCTAAAGTTTCCTACTTGCACAATATATATATATACTAGATTTATAACACTTGTAAGGACAATTACATATCTTTCCCATTGAAATCATTATCTTACTGTAATAGTCTGTTGATATTGAATTATTATTTAATAGAAAATCATATGATTAAATGGAAGTAGGTCCCTTGAGCTGTTATTGATTTGATAACCACAGCACCATATGCTCACATGTAATTTTTCTCTCTAGATTTTTTCTTCTTCACATTCTTCCTTTTTAAAAATTCATTTTTTTTTTGTATTTTGTCGTCATTCTCTTCCTGCCATAACAGCCGTGCAGACTAGCTATGAATTTATACAGTTCCTTAGAGGAGCATTTGGGCTTTGTCCTGGAAATGTGTTAACAGCTACAGAGGAATATCAATTAGATCCATGATCCGCATCAAGAAAAGAAGCCACATTGTTCCCACGTTGCTGCTTCTATTATCAATTTCTACTGCAACACTAAGCCTTTGTGCTCTGCTCTGCTCTTCAGGTGCACTGCTATTTTTTTATTAACTGTTTTGTTAAACATACCGATGCCGTTCTCTCACCCTCTCCCCTCTGCCTGATCCATCAAGGCTCCATGCAAACACTTATAACTCTCATGCAAATTGCTCCTGCCATTTCTATCACTATTGTTCACAGGCTGCATAATTCTGCATAACTCTGTGTTTGGTTGCCCTGGGAACTAATGATTATTTCTACCACTTTGTTGAACTTGGCAGAGATTTCTTTTCAGAGATTTCTTACCACAGAGACTTTTTAAAGAGGCTGGTGTCTACAATGCTTTAGGAAGAATTTGCTTCAACAATACCCAATTATTCATAGCTGTTCTTAAATCTTTTGACATGTGTGTGTTTGTGTGTGTGTGTGTGTGTGTGTTTGTCACTCAGCTATATTCAGCATACATTTTGATTGGTCTGTCTGGTCGACTTATCTAAATGATTAATTCTGCCTACTTGAAATATGCATTGAATGTGTGTTGTGTGAGAAGCACTATTCTTTTGAACCACTAGCTCCAGTTCAGACCACATTGATCAGCAAGTAGACCAGCAAGTATCAGTCTGAGGCAAGCAAAACTGAACCTTATATGAGAGCACCAGCTGTTCTGGATGAGTGTGTGATCTCACTCTCCTTTGCCAATTGGAGTGAGACCTTTAACGATTAGCCCCTTTTTTCAATTTTTGCCTAAAATGAGATACCCGAATCTAAATGCCTGTAGCTCAGGCCCTGAAGCAAGGATATACATATTGTTGGTACCATTTGAATGGAAACAATTTGACGTTTATGGAAATATGAAAGGGATGTAGTAGAATATAACACAATAGATCTGGTGAAAGATAATACAAAGAAAAAACAACCGTTCTTTTGTATTTTCTTTGTACTATCATCTTTGAAATGCAAGAGAAAGGCCATAATGTATTATTCCAGACCAGGTGCAATTTAGATTTTGGCCACTAGATGTCATCAGTGTATGTGCAACGTTATAGACTGATCCAATGAACCATTGCATTTCTGTTCAAAATTGTGTATCAAGACCGCCCAAAAGTGCCTAATTTGTTTATTAATAACTTTTCATGTTCATGCACTCTCCTCTAACAATAGCAAGGTATTCTTTCACTGTAAAAGCTACTGTAAATTGGACAGCGCAGGTACATTAACAAGAATTTAAGCTTTCTGCACATATCAGATATGTCTATGTCCTGGGAAATGTTCTTGTTACTTACAACCTCATGCTAATCGAAAGTCCAACAATCAGGCCTTTATGGTAGTGGCCAGATGGAAGCCTTTTACTCAGTAAAAGACACATGACAGCCCGCTTGGAGTTTGCCAAAAGGCACCTAAAGACTCTGAGACCATTAGAAACAAGATTCTCTGGTCTGATGAAACCAAAATTAAACGCTTTGGCCTGAATGCAAAGTGTCACGTCTGGAGGAAACCTAGCACCATCTCTGCGGAAAGCATGGTGGTAGCAGCATCATGCTGTTGGGATGTTTTTTCAGTGGCATGAATTGGGAGACTAGTCAGGATCGAGGGAAACATGAATGGAGTAAAGAGAGATCCTTGATGAAAACCTGCTCCAGAGCGCTCAGAACCTCAGACTGGGGCAAAAGAAACACAAAAGAAACACAAATAAACGCAAACGAAACACAAATAAAACTGTTTCCACACAATATGTGGAAAGAGTCAAGTGGTCTGAATACTTTCTGAATGCACTGTACATATCTACTTCTGTTACCTCGTACCACTCCACATCCACTCTGTACTGGTACTCTATATAGCCATGTTATTACCTCATACCCCTCCACATCCACTCTGTACTGGTACTCTATATAGCCATGTTATTACCTCATACCCCTCTACATTAACTTTGTTCTGGTACTCTATATAGCCATGTTACCTCATACCCCTCCACATTAACTCTGTACTGGTACTCTATAAAGCCATGTTATTACCTCATACCCTTCCACATTAACTCTGTACTGGTACTCTATAAAGCCATGTTATTACCTCATACCCCTCCACATTAACTCTGTACTGGTACTATATAGCCATGTTAATACCTCATACCCCTCCACATTAACTCTGTACTGGTACTCTATATAGCCATGTTATTACCTCATACCCCTCCACATTAACTCTGTACTGGTACTCTATATAGCCATGTTATTACCTCATACCCCTCCACATAACTCTGTACTGGTACTCTATAAAGCCATGTTATTACCTCATACCCCTCCACATTAACTCTGTACTGGTACTCTATATAGCCATGTTATTTTTACTCTTTATTGTAGTTCTTTATTCACTGTGTATTTATTCCTAGTGTCACTATTTCTATTTTGCATCTTTATGTTTTATCCTTAACTCTGCATTGTTGGAAAAGGACCCATAAGTAAGCATTTCACTGTTAGTCTACACCTGTTGTTTACGAAACAATGATTTGATTGAATATATGCCTAACACCCGTTGATAGTATTTATAGTAACAATGCCAAACTGCTATCTATATTGACTCAGGCTGACTGGCTGGGAGGTTCACTAAATAATGCCACAGTGGTTCAGACGTCTGGTTTTCTCTCAGATTAAAACATTACCCCAGTGTTGACAGGAAGGCCCTATTCTGAGCTTTCTTCAAACAGCCAGCCACATGAGCAGAGACGCTTGGCCTCACCGGGTGGACATCCACAGTGACTACGGCCCAATAAATTCTGAGGCCTTTCAAACCCTAGCAATGGCAAGGGCATAAATCTCCTGATGTAGAGCCGGGGCTTTGACACAGAGGCCGACGACGGCTTATTTTAGTTAACTGTTGCAGTGTGCGTTGTGATGATGTAGGCTTCCTTAGTCAAAACACGGCAGTATGTGACTGGTGGATTTGGACTGTTTCAGCTTTAATGAGGGTAGTAATCATATTACAAAACTCATCAAGCATATGAGGGTAGTGCTCTTTTGACTTGCAGTCAGTGATCATTTATATATCATTCCATGTGGACAGTATATTCCTCTGGCAGCAGGTAGCACGTCAGCCACTTTTATAATACAACATATAGAGATACTGTATTATTCTTCTTTGAGTGCCTGGCCACTTCTCTACCCCATGCTGAGAGACAATAAGGGGGGCTTCGCCTCGCTATCCTCCAGAAGAGACCGGCTCCCGAAGCTATTGTTCCTTCTCTAGCCCATTCTTAATAAGGGTGCCTTTGATTCCATATGAACAGAAAGGGACCCAGTTGGTGTGTTACTCCTAATGCACCCTCCAGAGGCTCTTAGTATTGATCCAGTCCTCTCAGAAGACTCGCTGCTTGATCCACAGCACAGTGTGGGTTATTATAAGAGGTAATCAGCCAAGCAACAAACTCTAAAAGAAATGGGTTGTTCTATTTTACAGGTCGAGCAAGGTCATCGAGCAAGATTGTCGAGCAAGGTCGTTGAGGACCTGGCGGCTAGCTGATATCATGCTAAATGTAAGACAAACTGCCAATTGACATTTGTGGAACAGGAGCGCTCCTGAGGGTTTGGCGTTATATAGGTCTAAAGGATTTATATCCTGTCTATATATTTAGGCCACCTCTGTGACTACAGTCATCCAGAAGAGATCTTAGAGATGCCTTACAGTTACAGGGCTTGAAATCACTAAATCATTTTCAGCCTAAGAGGTAGCTGGGCTGACAGAGTAACGTTTGTTTTTCATCGGTGTGTGTTGATCTTGGCCGTGGAGTCCGAGGACATGGCGGCAGGCCAGGGGGGGAGCTGATTGGCAGGGGGGGGGTTGTGGGGAGCAAGGCTCCTGGTGTGTCATGAGTGTGTGGTTGTAGGGGTGCTGCCCTGTGAGGCAGCATGCTGGAAAGACATCACCACACACACACACACACACACACACACACACACATACATACAGTACATACACACACACACCGACGCACACACACACACACTCGTTATCCTCTGTGCTAGCAGACAGTGAGATAAACACAGAGGCAGGTGGCTAATCCAACAGTAGACATTTGGTTGTGGTCGCTCTAGCGTCTCCAGAGGGGGAAGGTGCCAATATAACTGGATCCTTATAACTGGATCTGCACTCTCTCAAGTCTTCCCCCCCCCCCACGGTGCTTCCACTTGAGTGCTGTGAGAGATTTTTTGACATACTGAAATTGCCTTGAAGCATTTTGGTCAGGAGGAGCACAGGCATCGGCTCGTGAATGGTATGATATAGACAAGAGTGAAGGGGAGAGAGAGAGAGAGAGAGAGAGAGAGAGAGAGAGAGAGAGAGAGAGAGAGAGAGAGAGAGAGAGAGAGAGAGAGAGAGAGAGAGAGAGAGAGAGAGAGAGAGAGAGAGAGAGAGAGAGAGAGAGAGAGAGAGAGAGAGAGAGAGAGAGAGAGAGAGAGAGAGAGAGAGAGAGAGAGAGAGAGAGAGAGAGAGAGAGAGGTACAGAGAGAGAGAGAGGTACAGAGAGAAAGTGAGAGAGAGAGAGAATGAGAGAGAGAAAGGGAGAGAGAGAGAGAGACAGAGAGACAGAGAGAGACAGAGAGTGGGGGGGTGGAGGAGAGAGA
>QNTS01003673.1:68222-94706 GCA_003317085.1 Hucho hucho | reverse complement strand
GGAGGAAAAGCACTGGAGGAAAGACACTGGAGGAAAAGCACTGGAGGAAAGACACTGGAGGAAAGACACTGGAGGAAAGACACTGGAGGAAAAGCACTGGAGGAAAAGCACTGGCGGATAGGCACTGGAGGAAAGGCACTGGAGGAAAGGCACTGGAGGAAAGGCACTGGAGGAAAGACACTGGAGGAAAGACACTGGAGGAAAAGCACTGGAGGATAGGCACTGGAGGAAAGACACTGGAGGAAAGACACTGGAGGAAAAGCACTGGAGGATAGGCACTGGAGGAAAGACACTGGAGGAAAGACACTGGAGGAAAGACACTGGAGGAAAAGCACTGGAGGATAGGCACTGGAGGAAAGACACTGGAGGAAAGACACTGGAGGAAAGGCACAAGCCTAAAGAAATACATATTTCTGGAAAATTTTTAAAGAGCAAAAGTTAATCTAAATTTACTCAACCCCTAAAAAGAGACAGAGTTAGAAGAAAAAACCTGAAATGTCAAACCCAGTGAAAAAAATACTAACGGTGAAAACGACTTCAGTCTCGGAGAAAAGAAGCAGCAGATTCCCATAGAAACAAGTGTGAAAAATGCAATTCCACTGGTCTTTCTGCACTAAATTGTCAGGGATTAGGACATGGGAGGCACACACGGTAACCCACTGGTCCCACACCGCTCTCTCACAGGACCTGATCTACAGGACCCAGTCATTCCAAACGCCAGATTTATGGTCACACTGCAATTTTGGTGACATCTGCTAGGCATCCAGGAATGTTTTAATTCCCACCTCCCTTTTCCTTTCTTTTTTTCACTTTTTTTATTTTTTCATTTAATTAAATCTGGACGGGATGACATTTCTCACCTTTTTCATCCTCCGCTGTGTGAAATTCTCTTTAGTTTTTTGTGGGGAGGGGGGGGTTGGGGTGAAACGAACCCAAATAGTGGCGACACCTACGGTGAGCTGAACAAGGGGAGCCACTTTTCTACTGGCATATTGATGTGGTATTACAGGCCTGGAGCAAGCCAGCCAGAGAGAGGGACAGAAAGGAGCCAAAACAGTTCTCAGAGTGCTTGGCTGAACCCCTGGGCCACAGGAGTCCAGGCTGCCCCCTGTTGATCAGGATGAGTGATGGTGTTTTGGATCCCCTAATAAGAGTGGATCAGAGGGAAACAATGACTCCCGACTCCACTGGAGAGAGAGGAGATTAGCTTTGTACACACTGTGTAAAATGGATGTTTTCCAAAGCTCACTGAACTTGAAGGTGTGGGACAATTGTGGGACAATTGTCTCGAAGGAAGGAGACACGGGACCTGCAGGGGGTTGTGGTTTTGTTGTGTGTGTGTGTGTGTGTGTGTGTGTGTGTGTGTGTGTGTGTGTGTGCATTTGCGTGGTTGCAGGTCTTCGTCTGTGGGCGTCGATTACCCAATGACTGAATTACTACAACGTTCATCATCCCAAGGTTTCCTTTGTGCTTCATGAGCTTCTGTCCCTCTACTGCCCCTGTTGGTCAGAGACAATATATCATAGCACAGACCTACTTTAGAGTACGTCGACCTCTTCAAACATGTTATTTTTGCTATGTACACACTGATAGCTCACAGCCAACATAAGGCATACAGGGCTGGTGCTGTAAATAAGTATGTGAGGCCATTGTCAGATTTGTATCATTAAATAATTATTTAAAGCACTTGTTTTAAAATTCTGCATTTATTTCGGTTTCATCTTTAATTACATTCTACATGTATGTACAGTACATGTGCACAGTCAAATATGTATCTACTTATTTACGGGTTAACGTGACTCTAATAAATACAGAAACATCACCCCAAGTGTTCCTGTGAACCGTATAAATGGATGCAAGGGTTGTCCATATTAACCATTGATGTATGGACTGTTGTGATGCTTTGATCTCTGGCTCTAGTACTGGGAGGAATCAAAGATCTGGAACAACAGTTACAGATTAAATAACAAAACACATGGACATTTTGTTTGATAGAAAATGCATTTGCCAGTTGTAGAGAGCATGTATCTGAAATGGACCTGGACCGGATTTGATCCTAGTGCTTCGGCATGGTACTAAATTGCTCTTAAAACTGCGTACAGGCCACAGAGTAAATAAAGTGTGGAAATAAAAGCTTACTAAAAAACACAATAGTACAAATAAATAAAATATACTTTCCATTTGTGTGTTGTATTATTGATATTGGACCAAATAGTTGCGATGAAATAATGGAACTGTGAAGGACACATGAAGTCGACACAGTTTACGGGGGCACAAGCAGCAAATATACCAGGCGTGTGACAAGAGGCATTTCATCTCTTCTTCCCTCAGTTCTCTCTCTAAGAGTTATAAATAAGTTAGCCTCTTGCAATGACAGAAATGTTGCATTATCCATATGGGCCAAGGGCGTAGAAGTTCAGTTTGTAGTTGATGCAAGAAACAAATAGCTTTTTTTATAATATTTTTAAACTTTTTTTGTAACCAGATTGTACTCAGTCAAAAGTACACTAACAAAAGAATACTCTTCGCAAGATCTACTGAGCCCATGTCTGGACCTTTAATTTGTAAATTGACCTAATCTGTGGCAGTAAGTAATGATTAGTCTGGATTAGTTGTCATTATGGGATAACGTCACCGGTAACTCATTCAATCTCAAAATCACCTTCAATCTCTTCAGAGCAACCATCGCAACACCACATGCTATGTGATGCTTCTAAGTAGAGCTAACAGATTCATGGCTTTACTGTCGGTTCCTGCATATGTTCTCATATTTGTAGTAGAATGCATTTTTTTTTGTATAATATATTTTTTTCCTGAATACATGCTCAATAGAAACATAAGATTGTAATCATTTTTTAACATTGTATGTGGCATTCTATGTGGGTGGAATTCAAAATGAGTAATTGACACATTTTCTCAATGTCTTTCAGGCAATGCATTAAACTGTATGAGCAACATACTGTCTACATTATAAATGTGCGAGACTGCTCCTTCTTTTAATTGTATGTCAGAGATGATACTGTACGGAGAAGCAAATCAAATCAAATCACATTTTATTGGTCACATACACAGTGCAGTAATATCTACCAAGTAATATTTAACAAATTACACAACATATACCCAATACACACAAATCTAAGTAGGAATGAATTAAGACTATGGACGAGCGACGTCAGAGCGGAAGAGAACCATGATTCATCGAATTCTTAAATACATTTTCGTCAACCAACTCCAAAAAACAACCGTCGCAGTGGACCTTTCGCAGACATGTCCCTCCAATTACATTTTGTCAGGGAACGGACCGTTATTCTTTTTTTTAAAGGTGATGCACGGTAAACTTTTCCCCCCTCCCTCAAAAAAACGTTGGGATAACGTAGATTGACAGGCAGGAATGATGACGACGGTGGACGCGTTACTCTGCTCCTCTCCCATAATTCAATGCGTCCAACACCCTCTGTAGACCACAACACTCTCTAGAGAGATTTCATGCAACGGTCAGGATAAACAAAAAAAAAGGAATGGGGCAACGCCATCGCTCCCTTTCAACCCCCTGCCCCCTCCAGCTCATGTCCTTGTTCCATAAAGTCCACCAGCTGTTGCCTTACACTAAACTCTGCTGAAGAGAAATTGATCTAAACTGCCCAATCTGAGGAGTTGACCGTGAGGTTAGCAGAGGATTTGATTGTGGGGTTAGTGCGCCACCATCAAGTATGGCTGTGTTAGATAGTGTGCAATACATGGCCAGAAAACTGACAGGCAGGGACCACAGGTTTCAGACACACAGATTTCAAACATTCACTCCGCCATTTTAGGCCTGTCAAACAAAGACACGGCACACACTTTCAGAGTGATAAAATGCTCAATGACTTTTCTGAGTTTGTTGTGGGGACAAGGTCAAGCTTTGCTAATGGGGACATGTACTGTAGATGGGGGGAAAGCAGGGAGAAAGAAGGCAGGGAGAAAGAAGAGATTTAAGAAGACGAGAAGTGAAACAATAAAACGAGCTCTCGTAGAGTCACTGCGGGATAAGACGCTCATCAATGTTTTCCAAACGTTAAATTTAGAAGTTTCTCCAAAATGTATGTCAACTTTCCAAGTGTTTTTGTTTCTCTTACTGCTCTGTATCTTTCCATATTTTTTTATACTGTACATAGAAGCAAAGAGAACCATGATTCATCGAATTCTCAATCCATTTTCATCAACCAACTCCAAAAAAACGACTGTCACATGTCCCTCCAATTACATTGTATCGTTCCATTTCTCCAAATATCAAATTTAGAAGTTACGAGTTAAGTATAGGCACTCATTCTTAATGGGTAAGGTAAGGGTTAAGGTTTGGAGTAGGGTTAAACATTACGTTCAGGCACTCATTCTTAATGGGTAAGGTAAGGGTTAATGTTTTTGACCAAAAAAAATATAATAATAAATTATGTCCACCACTTGGATTGAACACGCAACTTTCTGATCAAGAATCATGGGATTACACCCATCTACCATCCCCTAACGAAACCTAAGCCTACTTGATTGTAAAAGCGCTCACTGTTGCCCCTAGTGGCTGGTTTTGATGGATTTTCTTGATGTCCTCAGGACATGGATAGACGTTCAACTTCGATGACAATCTGGAACGACCTGCCCCCCCCAACAAAAAAAATAAGAAGATTGCTCGGCTGGACGGCGATCCAAAAACATGTGACAGTTTTTGGGTGAGGGAAACAGCCGCGGGACAGACGTTGAGAGGTCAGGAGAGGGGCAGTGTGGCAACGTCTGGTACCCTCCTGTCCAAACCTATGAGCAGTCGTCATGCTCCTCCTCATCTTCAGCATCAGCATCGTCATTACTGAACTCCAGATGAACCCAGATTAATCGGTTAATTTCACTCTGAGGCTGGAAGGTTTTTCAGGGATATTTTAGGATGTAACCGAAACAGAGGAGGTGAATCTGCGGCCACATCAATTCACTTCTCTTTTATTTTAAAATGGAAAACAGTTAC
This sequence comes from Hucho hucho, assembly GCA_003317085.1. NCBI lineage: Eukaryota > Metazoa > Chordata > Actinopteri > Salmoniformes > Salmonidae > Hucho > Hucho hucho. The sequence continues at coordinate 89,716 of QNTS01003673.1, read as the reverse complement.
ACAGCAGAACATCTGTCACAATTTATGATGATTATTACTACTTTTATTATTATATGGTCAAACAATTATTTATTATAGGGAAAAATTCCAGAGACGTTATGTAGGCTGTACATTAGTAATATACCTACACGTATTGCCTTCAAAAAGGTTTATAATAACTTCAATTAATAAAGCATTTATATTGGCTCAGTAAATTGTTTAATTGTTTATTACATCTGTGAATCCTTCAAACCGTTCATTAGATGTTTCATATAGGTCCTTATAAAACCATTGACTAATTATTAGTTAAGTATTTTTGCATGGCCTCTTCTAAAGTGTGTGATAATTTTATACTGTATAAGTACCGTATAAATATTTTGAGTGACCAGTGTATTTTCTCACAAAAACATGGTCATGCTTTTAGTAGACATTCCAACATTCCGTGCACCTTAATGTCTCCAAATCACCTAGATCATATCAATGGGTAAAGAAAAAGAAGACAATACAGGATGTTAAAGGAAAAATATTGAACATTTTATTCACAACACAGGATGTTAAAGGAAATATATTGAACATTTTATTCACAACACAGGATGTTAAAGGAAAAATATTGAACATGTTATTCACAACACAGGATGTTAAAGGAAATATATTGAACATTTTATTCACAACACAGGATGTTAAAGGAAATATATTGAACATTTTATTCACAACACAGGATGTTAAAGGAAATATATTGAACATTTTATTCACAACACAGGATGTTAAAGGAAAAATATTGAACATTTTATTCACAACACAGGATGTTAAAGGAAAACTATTGAACATTTTATTCACAACACAGGATGCTAATTTTATTCACAAAAACTGTTGCAAAACAACAAAAACGCAAACTAATCCTAAAACAGGGAAATGTAGCTGACACAAATCGGACCGGACAGTTTTTCTATAGTGGGTTTTTATTCCTTACATGTGTGATCTGCAGGTTGTAAATGTTACATGTTTAACCTTTGAATGATTCCATTGCTTCATTCTTTTAAACCGCAGACCATTTTCACACCTTTACTGGACCTATAAAGGTAGTAACTATTTATATGTAATGGGATAGTTCAGTTAAATAATGTATTCATATATTTGTTTACTTACCTCATAAGCAGTCTATGGACTGCTGTGAGGAGTGACTGCAATCTAAACTTTGGTTTTGGTAGAAAAGTCACTGCCAAGAAACGCTTATGTTAGCATTTGCGGACTAAAACCATTAATTTAATGAACAATATTACAACAATGTTCAATATATTTCTTTTTTTTACCTTTTCCTGCTGTGGGCTAAATCAGGTTCACACAGAGAGTTTCTTGGTAGTCTTAAACAAGTCTACTTTGAAACAAAAGTCTACACCTCACACACATGGTTATGGGCTTAAAAAAAAGAAGACAATCGTTGTGGAATATCTAATCAAAGGGAAGAGAAACTGCAGATTCTTTCAAACAACACTTTATTATAAGATTTGTGAAAATGGAGAATCAACTACCCACTCAACAGTGCATAGTTGAAAAGCTCAACGAACAGTGCCGGGTCTCGGCTATTATAGATAAAATACAAGCCCTTTCTGTATACGTAGCTGTCAGCAGATAATGTGTAAAAGGTAATTAGTTGTCTGTGCAGACTTAAGATAGCACAAGGTTGATAGCCCGAGGGCTCAACCGACCTAACTGAGTTCACAACAGCAAAACACTTTAATGCTCCTTCCTGCAAGGTTCCATACACGTTCCTTTCTGTAGATAGTTAGCCCACGGGATGTCACATGTTACGGTCGCACCCAAGCGGACCTTAGCTATACACTAAGTCTCATGACTAAAGTCACACAAAGACAAGTTTGTATCAGGTTAGAAAAAAAACACTAGCATATGACAAGAGACTATTCTTTAATCACTAAAAACAGGGGATAGCATGACTAATTATGTAATTTTGCACGATACACCTATACCATGTCAGATATAGAGTTGACATTTATTCCATTTTGAGTTTGCATCCCAATATTACACTTTATATACATCACAGAAGAATGTACTTATTAATTATGACATTATGAAAAACATTAATAACATTTCACCCATGAGGCCACTAGGTCATTTGACTGTAGGATAAAGGCTACATATCTTTTGTAGGGAAGAGTGGAGTAACCCTTAATTCTAGGAAACCATACATGAAATGTATAATTGGACAAAATATTTTGGAAGAGGTCATCGTCTGTGAAGGAATAAACCACATGGAAAAAGCGGTATGACAGTTAAGTCCCAGAAATGTATTTTCACAAAGTCTTATTGTTAGAGATTTCATGATGATTGTATCTAAACCAAAGTAGATCATGTTAAGATTGTTTTATACATCAGTTGGGGTCTCTATTAGCTTCAATTTGAGGTCCTGAACCTGGCATGAAGCTGTGTCCTTGAAGCTGTGTGGGCTAATATAGTCAAAATCTTTTCCTTGGTGTAAGTTGAGCCAATGGTTGAGCCAATGGTTGAGCAAATGTAAGTGTTTTTAATTTCCAAGGGGTAATACAAGGGATTATTGTTGGGATTTAAGGTAACAGATTCTTAAAATGATTAAAATACGAAAAGTGATTGTGATTATGTTGAATTGTGTTTGGGAAATAAAGATAGACATGGATTTAAGGCTAGTGGTATTATATAATTCAGTACAGACTTGTTCAGACTGCTTAATTTACCCTGTCCTGTGGCTCAATTTACCTCATACCTGGGGTAATTGTCCCAAGAGACCACTTTTTTGGGGACAAGCTACGTTTTCAAAACTGTAATGTTTACATTAATTCTGATTATTTCCAGGGATACACAACATCCTGAAATATATGTATAAATCTTTGTTAGAAATAAAAACAATATTCCACTAGACAGAGTGATGCTGAATGTTAGAAATGGCTCAACTTCCCATCTCTCACCTATTGTGTGCTTATTTACCTAGGTCATTTTGAGACCTTAAGGAGCATCTGGTATTGCTAGAAAGTTTGCCAATGGCATGCCCTTCGCTTTGTGAGAAATTACACGTCACTCAAAACATTTCTAAAACATTTCTAAAGCTTAAATAGCCTTCAGACGTGGTCACGCAAAAATACTTAATTTATGATTAGAAAATCCAAATTAGGATCTATGTTAAACATCTTATGAATGTCTTTATGAATCATTACTACATACTTTAAAAGTTGTTTATAAATGTGTTAATAACATAGCTACTAACATTTACACACTGCTCATTTGGCCTTTCCCTTCTAATGGTTGTCTGTACCTTTTTTATTGTGGGAGTAATGATTAATATATTATGAATTAACTAATTTACTAAACCATTATTTTGGTTTAGTGCTAAAAAAAGAAAAATCATAAAATGAAAATTACAGCATAAATAAGTTATACATATTTTCTTTGTTACTTTTTACACTAGTATTATAGCTGTTTATCTTCTTATACATATATAAACAAATATATATTTTTTAAGTATTTCTTGGGAATGCATGAAATAGTAGTTCTTTAATGTTTTGGCACAACATTAATATAAGAATAAATCATCGGCCTATGATTTTATATATACACAAATACGCTTCAGCCCAGCTTGATCCAAAAAAGGGATTCAGGTGCTCAACAAAGGGACTTGAAAATCCCCTAAAAACATGTCTTACCCCAGGACACTTCAACTGGTGACTATCTAGGAGAATAAATATAGAGGAACATTCTTTCTGCATATAGAGAACATCTTCATTAACGGGACCTATAAACAATAGGTTTACGTTTTGGCTTAATCGATTTCATCAGATCCTTGGGCAGGAAAAGGAGGGAGACACCTGTACAGCCTCTCAAGGGAAAACATGCTTACTTTACATTTGACAAGTAATCCTGTAAATCTATTTAAAAAAAATACGGTTATATATACAGTAGCAGTCAAAAGTTTGGACACACCTATTCAGGGTTTTTCTCTTCATTTTTACTATTTTCTACATTGTAGAATAATAGTGAAAACATCAAAACTATGATTTCATGTAGTAACCCAAAAAGTGTTAAACAAATCAAAATAGATTTTTTTTATTCTAACTCTTGCTCTGCAGCCTTCTCAATTCAGATGCACACAATTGACAAGTTTTGCTTAATGCCCAAGGATATCAGCAAAATGATCATATCTCTAAAACTACCTAAACCTTTCACTGGATAGCAATGCCAACCATGCAGCATATATTCCTTCTCATGTCTCATGTTTTAGTTAGGAACTCTTTCTACTGCAGAGTGACAGTTAGAACCCACTGATGTGACAGTTAGAACCCACTGCTGTGACAGTTAGAACCCACTGCTGTGACAGTTAGAACCCACTGCTGTGACAGTTAGAACCCACTGCCGTGACAGTTAGAACCCACTGCCGTGACAGTTAGAACCCACTGCCGTGACAGTTAGAACCCACTGCCGTGACAGTTAGAACCCACTGCCGTGACAGTTAGAACCCACTGCCGTGACAGTTAGAACCCACTGCTGTGACAGTTAGAACCCACTGCTGTGACAGAACCCACTGCCGTGACAGTTAGAACCCACTGCGGTGACAGTTAGAACCCACTGCCGTGTCAGTTAGAACCCACTGCCGTGACAGTTACATCCCATTGCTGTTGATGCAGGGACCAAAATGAAAAGGATGCAGGAGAAATCAAACGTGACACATGTTCATAGTGGATTCCATATCTCACATTTCCATGCTTTGGCTAGAATCCCATACCTCATCACATGACCCCAACTGCATAATTACACACAATTGACATCACATTCACGGTTGGTACACATTTAAGACTTTAGAGAAAAACAAGCACACCCTAGAGCTATCTAATTTATTTCCCTCTAGTCACCGAACCCCAGCGACGAGAAATATGAGAGAAATCCTGAAGAGCGATTAATTCATTCTCACACATGGGGGGGCAGCGGTGGCAGTAGTGACAGCAGGGGTCCATTAATCTCCAAAATATGGACCCCACATGCCTGAGCCAATGGGATGGCCAGATCTGCCTGGCACCCACCGATACATGGAGTTCATGTGGAGTTCATCGTGGTGGCTGTGGTGTTGGCGATGGCGACATCGATGACGATGGAAGGGTTCTACGCTGATGCCCCACTTTCATCTGAACTCAGAACGCGGTCACTGTGGCCTTAGAGCAACTTGTCTAAATGCGGTTTGGCAGTGATGTGTTCTCCTCTACGTACACATTTTATTTGCTAGTTTTCAGTATTATTTTAGATTTTTTTTGGGGGGGGCAGCGGAGTTGGCTAATGAAGACTGGCAGAAAGTCCTTGCTTATTATACATTAATGATTAAATGATGTGAGGAAGTGATGTAACCCCTCCGTTTTACAAGATAAATTCTCAGCTATTCTAATTTAATATGTTTTATTTTAACTACACATTTACTTATATTTCTTTTTTTTACCCTCTGTATTGCGTTGTACATTTTTCATTATTTTATTTCAATGCAACTTGCTAATTTTTACTGTCTGTCTGTACACAGTAATTTGCGTAGCCTACATATCATCCACGTTTCACTGCCTTTTTCCAACTCTGACCCTTTAAATGTTCTGTACCGTAGTGGATTTTTCCAGTGTACCGTAGTGGATGAATCTAGTGTACCATAAACACGTACTAATCTAGTGTACTTTAGTGGATTAATCTAGTGTACCATAAACACATGGGTTAATATAGTGTACCATAGTGTATTAATCTAGTGTACCATAGTGTATTAATCTAGTGTACCATAGTGTATTAATCTAGTGTACCATAGCGTATTAATCTAGTGCACCATAGTTTTTTAATCTAGTGTACCATAGTGGATTAATCTAGTGTACCATGGTGGAATAATCTAGTGTAACATAGTGGATTAATATAGTGTACCATAAACACATGTATTAATCTAGTGTCCATATTGGATTAATCTAGTGTACCATAGTGGATTAATCTAGTGTAATATAGTGGATTAATATAGTGTACCATAAACACATGGATTTATCTAGACTACCATGGTGGATTAATCTAGTATACCATAGTGGATTAATCGAGTGTACCATAAACACATGGATTAATCTAGTCTACCATGGTGGATTAATCTAGTCTACCATAATGGATTAATATAGTGTACCATAGTGGATTAATCTAGTGTACCATAGTGGATTAATCTAGTGTACCATAAACACATGGACAAATCTAGTATACCATAGTGGATTAATCTAGGGTACCATAATGGATTAATCTAGTGTACCATAGTGGATTCATATAGTGTACCATAAACACAAGATGTACACCCAGGGCTGGATTAATAAATCATAGGCCCCCGGACTGTATATTGAAATCTGCAGAAGGCAAATTGACAGCCTCAACCAACCATAGAAATAGAATCCATAGATGGCAGTTCCCATTAAACTGAGAACTGGCATCCAATGCTAGTGTACCCATGAGTTTAACAGTCAAATTTCCAGGGTCAGAGGTTACAAGACCCTTATATGAGTTATATGTCTATGGCCACAACACAACAAACTGTAGCCTGTATTTGTAGCCTTTATTTGGTGCACACGCAGCCCAAGTTGCGGCCTTTTAGACTGTAGGCATACCGGTATCTGCCTAAATAAAGGAAACACTTGAGTAATCAAGGGATACAAAGTATATGTTATGGTGTGGGGTGCATTATCCTGGCCTGGTTTAGGTCCACTTGTAGAAGCTATGCCAATGAGCATTGAAGCTGTTCTGGCAGCTGGTGGTGGCCCAACACTTTATGTTGATGTTTCCCTCATTTTGACAGATACTTGTATGTGCTTGTGCTAAAACTTAATCCAGACATTTTTTATAAAATATTGATCCTCCGTGGCTAAATTATGCTCTAGGTTGTATTTTGAACATTGAGAGCGGGCTCCTGTGGTTGGATAAAGAAATATATTATAAAAAAAAATATTTAAAAAAGTATTACATAGTTTGGCCTCTTGGGCCCCCTACGGGCTTGGGCCCAGTCCCTGACTCACACAATTGACCAGTCATATTTATTTATTATGCAGTTTGTTAAAAAAAATACATATTCATTAGTTACCCAATCAAGGCAGGGCCCCCCAGTCACCCATATGGGCCCCCTGCCTCCTCTCCTCCCCCCGTCTGATGATTAGCAGAGCAGCAGCAAGCTGTCTACGTTCATTGAGAGTGGGCACCTGAGTCTTCCTGCGGTTGGTGGTTTAAGTGAAAAAACTACATATATAACATATACTGTATATATTTCCTTAATTTATTGGGAGGGTTTCTCTTCTTTTTAAAAAAAATAACGTTTTTCTTTTGTTGTCGCCTCATGGTTCCCCCATGGGCCTGGGCCCATGTGCCTAAGCCCGGTTAAACCCCTGCATTAAGCCGGCCCTGCTTACATCCACATACAGTACATTTGAGGGTGTTGCTCAGTATACTATTCTCTGTGATGGATTTTTTTATCACTGGAACTCTCGACCTCACACATGCTCTAGACAAGACACGTGAGAACAGTGCTTGTTCTGTTCCTCCTCATCCCTCAATCTCCCCTGAGAGCATTAGAGTGATAATACCTTGGAGGCCACTGCCCCGCCTCTTAACCTCTCTCTCTAATCTTGCCGTGAACCTTTCACCCCGCCGTCATATCACAGAGAACGAGGGATTGGAGTTAAAGAAATATTCTATAAATGTTCCAGATCCTCTCAGTTCCTTTAGGTCAGATTAAAGAATGTCATTTAGAGGTATTTGGTTTAATACGAAAGTGCCAGAACCACTTCATGTCAAACAGGCAATCTACTCAAATGCCAAAGGCTTACACATTGATTTCCAATCAAAACAATAAAAAAATAAAAAAAAATATATTGGCCGACATAAATAACAGAATTAAAAACAAACATCCCGAGTAAAATTAAAGCCTCAATTGTCTCTGGGAGGCCATGCTGATGATATGGAAATAATTTGGTTTTGATTAGGCTGCTGGGTTGTTCAAGATAGCACTGCGTGCTTCAGTGGCTAAACTACATGCAGCTCAATCACGGGCCTGCGTGATATTTCAATAATGATCTAGGCCGCTGAGATTGATTAAACATCCATTGTTTTCATCATAAACGGCCTCATGATATCTCTAACAGGAGGCCTGGGGGCAGAAGAGCTGACAAAGAACCAAGCTGCTATGTAGGTTAGCTTTACAAAAGCCCTTTACGAAATAAATAAATAAAGTGCTTGGAGAGGTGAGTGCTCGGTCAGCTAGTCTCCACATCCCATCGAGTTGTGTCACATCTGAGGGCAGTCACTAGGCCGTTACTGATCTAATGTGTAGCGAGTGTGCCGTCTAGCATACAAACTCAGAGCCAAACACCGCTAGCTGAACCCGACGTACAAGTACACACAGAAACAGGCTCGCAGTTTTATTCCAATAGATAGTGTTGATATTAACACGTTCCTGACACAATTATACATGTCATTGTATCTTTTAATTAATGTGGAAATGTTTAAATGCATATTTGTTTACTGTTAAGAATAAAATTGAAATGCTTTGAATCCTGGATATTTTTGGGCATACGATCCAGAGATTTGATTTGATGTATATTTGTATGAGTAGGTTTTGTATGAATGAATTAATTAATATTTTGAGTGTATAACTGTTGATATAAAATTAATACATACGTATCAAGATAGATTCAACACCTCAACACAGAAACTGTTTACAGAAAAGGACCCGGAGAGTTGTTTTTAGCTAATGAAAAAAGCATCTTGTTTAAAATGTACTTAATTGAATGGACTAAAGGTAACGTAGGCTTACTGCTATATATGAACACTTAACATGTTTTGAGAAGGCAGAAACATGTTCTAGATATTACCATACAGACCTGCAAAATGGCATTTCTAGATTTCACCTTATTAAAGATTATCATTCTCAATGCCAGACTTCCACCATGCTATTTTTTTTAATATTTGGCATCTTACACTACTAGGGGCGAGGACCAATGAGGGACAGGAAATGCATAGACGGTGGCAGTATACACCAGTTGATATATTTCTCATCTGTAAGGTTTGCGTGGGCCTAGGGCTTGTCATTGTTAAGTTATTCAAATGCGTGAACTCTCCTTCACACAGGGCCAGGCCATAGAACAACATCGGGGGAAAAATGTCAGAAATAAATACCACTGTACTGTAAGGAGTGAATTGTGGTCATGTAGATATAATGGGGGGGCCTCTGGTTCGAGTCCAGGCTCCGTCGCAGCCGGTCTCGACCGGGAGACCCATGGGGCGGCGCACAATTGGCCCAGCATCGTCCAGGTTAGGGAGGGTTTTGCCGGCACGGATGTCCTTGTCTCTATTGACTCCTGTGGCGGGCCGGGCGTCGCCAGGTATACGGTGTTTCCTCCAACACCTTAATAATGGCTGGCATCCGGGTTAAGCGGGCATTGTGTCAAGAAGCAGTTGGGTCGTGTTTCGGAGGACGCGTGGCTCTCGACCTTCGCCTCTCCCGAGTTCGTACGGGAGTTGCAGCGATGGGACAAGACTGTAACTTTCAATTGTATACCACGAAATTGGAGAGAAAATGTATTGAAATAGTAATACAACACCACGGCTAGCATGGTAACCAGGCAGATGTCTGTACCCACGGTAACCTGGCAGGTGTCTGTACCCACGGTAACCTGGCAGGTGTCTGTACCCACGGTAACCAGGCAGGTGTCTGTACCCACGGTAACCTGGCAGGTGTCTGTACCCACGGTAACCTGGCAGGTGTCTGTACCCACGGTAACCTGGCAGGTGTCTGTACCCACGGTAACCTGGAAGTTGTCTGTACCCACAGATCAGTGGTCCACTCACTCTCATTCATGTTCCTGTGTACCAGATTCCTGGAACAGTACACTCACATTGTGATTTCTGTGTGTTTGAGTGTTTTCATTTTTCCAGAGTGACCTCCGCGTGACCAGCCACTCTCACCCAAGGATACACTTAAAGTACACGGCCACTAAAAGTGGAACATTTTTTCCTATATGATGTCTTTATTTTTATTTCATATGTTCGTCTACACTTTGAAAATAAACTGTAAAAGAGAAACGTTTGATGCAAGTGCAAAGAATTTATCCACAAAATATTTTTTCAAATTTACTTGGTTTCTATCGTGTTCTGACTGCCAGAGTCTGGTCAAGGGTGGTAAAAGTCGATGCAAGTTTGGATATGTTTCTAAGATTTATATGTTTTTCTTTTGGTCTCTTTCCTAAAGCTTCTGCAATTACTTCTGGCAGTCGGGTCAGAAGTAATTACTTTTGCTTTGTTATCGACACACATGAGTAGAGAACAACGATACAGAGTACTGCAAAACAAAAGTTATATTGTCAGCCATTAAAATCAAGACAGCAACTGTTAATCATGCACTTTGTGGTATGAAATGTGCAACTACTCATTTTTTTGGGTCATTATATACATTCCAGTAGAAAGTAAAGAGGTAATATGTCATTGTGAATATAAAATATATATTCTACAGATCACAAAAAATGATTAGCATTACTGAATAATTAAGAAAGAGTTAAAGCTTTTCTCTGGTCCTCATCTTACGCTTTTTCTGAACTAAGATACTACGATTCATCATGAGGACCAGAGAAAGCTATTCACATGAGCATGAATCGTACTTTGTTTGGTGGTTGTTCAACTAAATCACACCGAAAATATTAACATCTGATTCCTAACTGATTCCCTACATGAATATGCGTCAAACCTGGTATTTTCAGAAAATCGAACTTTGATCCCAATTCGGCACATGGATCTCAAGCTAGGATTTGGCCGTGAAAAGTACAGTGATATAACATTTTAAAGATAATTACACATAATTAGAATACGAAAATATAACATTATCGGATTTCTATTTTTTATCTAAAAACTCATAGTAATTAATTCAACATGTATAGTCCAATGTATGAACATTCCAGATGTTATATGGTTCAACTCATGATTAATGATTAATTTATCCTATTCTCTTTTAATTTAATCAATTCTATATTTTGAAGAATGTTACCCCTCGTTAGCAGTTAGAATTTTATAGCCAACTATAAATGTAGAGGTCTTTTTTTTTTTTGTAAACTGTATTGGTATGCTTATGGTACAATACAAAATAATTGATTGTTAAATGTGAGACATGCAAGAGTATTATAAAATACAACAAAATATGAAGCCTCACACAGAATAAGCATGTCAGCGATTAAATAATTGTATCGTTATCAATAACATTTGTAGAAACAGTCCACATTACATTTATTCATAAATACGTTAAATACATTTCTAAACCTTCAACCTCTGTGATAATAATCTACATGAAGTTCACCTGATGAACTTTACAATTAAAAATTTTACTATGACGAAAAACATACATCATTCCCAGGACAGTATTGACAGAGGAATAATGACAATATCATTTTTCATAAATTATGGAATTAGAAATTATTATTATTTTGTAATTATATCTGCAAACAAAACTGTTGCATTATTCATCTGAAAATTAACACCAATTATATTTAGCAATAACAAAGCAAGGGAATAACAGTGAAATATCAATTTTTGTCTTCTTTCTGTTACAACGATATATCACATATTATGGGTTCTGTTTTTTGAAACTGTAGTTGTTTTACGTATTTGTACATGTTTTTACGTATTTTACAATAAACACGTTGGTTTGCATGCATATCAATGTATGCAAGAACGCAAGCATCTAACATTTATTGTAATCATAACACTCAACCCTTAAATATAAACGTAATTCATATTTTCAAAATGTATGAAAAATGTCTAACACGTTAAGCAATTGCAGACTAATAGGATTCGTAAGTGTTTGACCTTGTGACAACCGTCCAAAGTCTGGAGGAAATAATACCTTCTATGAGATAAAGTAACACAACAGTGACACGACATACGGATGACGGACTCTCGAGTGGCGCGGCGGTCTAAGGCACTGCGTCTCAGTGCTAGAGGAGTCACTACAGACCCTGGTTCGATCCTGGGCTGTATCACAACTGGCCGTGATTGGGAGTACCATAGGGTGGCGTAAACAATTGGCCCAGCGTCGTCCAGGTTAAGGGGAGGGTTTGGCCGGGGTAGGCCGTCAGTGTAAATAAGAATTAGTTCTTAACGGACTTGCCTAGTTAAATGAAGGTTAAATTAACCTATGGATAGAGTGTGCTTCATCTGTATCCACGTGTTGCTTATATCTTGGGAATGTGTCCCATATAGCGATACACACAGTCTACTGAAGTCTGACAGGGGCCACAATATAGTTCCACCCTGCTGAAGTCTGACAGGGGCCACAACAGAGTTCCACCCTGCTGAAGTCTGACAGGGGCCACAACAGAGTTCCACCCTGCTGAAGTCTGACAGGGGCCACAATATAGTTCTACCCTGCTGAAGTCTGACAGGGGCCACAATATAGTTCTACCCTGCTGAAGTCTGACAGGGGCCACAATATAGTTCTACTGTCCGTGCGGCCGGTCGGTCCCACTTGAGGCATGGACTCTACCCCAGCTTCACCCCGTTACATAAAGGGACAGGACACACCACTCTATGGGGCGAACAGACAAGAGACCATGTGACTGCATGGCCAGATATATATATATATAGAGAGAGAGAGAGAGAGAGAGAGAGAGAGAGAGAGAGAGAGAGAGAGAGAGAGAGCATCCCTCACCCTCGTAATTATGGCCCACAGCTCAACAACCATTTCACTAACCCAGTCATACTGACCTACCTACGGCCTGATTGTACATAGTGTTTCATTTTCACTATATTGTCCTGTATGAACTGTATGTGTGTAAGTGTGTGTATGTGTAGCAGAGACCCCATACGAAACAGTGGCCTTTCCTATTTTCCAGTAATATAAAACGGCTCCGGTGAAACACAATAGATAGGCTGCAATCATGAAGGCACGGCTGTAATTTATGATTCCTCCCTGATGATAATAGCTGCCAGGACTCTTCATAGTACCCCACCAGTTACTGTAATGTACGTGGAGCAAAACCCTGTGGTAACAGAGAGACGATTGGCTGCTCAGGCTTTCACCTTTGACCATGTATTTTATCCTGCAGGAAGTCCGTTTGGTTTGTGGGAGGATCCACATTACTGACTGATGACTAGGGATGCCAGGAGAAAGTTGGATTCTCTCATTTACTTTGATCATTTTCATGTTGTATTGTTTAAATAAATGTTTACATTTAAAATAGGTAAACAATATACGAAAGTAGTAAAATGTTTCAGGTAAAATGTATAATATGGTACATATGCACATTTTTAAATAATTATTCTTATATTTTTTTTTCATTGATGCATTGGTATAGTTATTAGTGGATGGCTGTAATGTTTTATAATACGTTATTTGTTATATGTTACTAATATGTTATTAATGGTTATTTTAATGTCATCACAGGGCAACCATTGAAAAAGTAACAATCGTGATTCTCTGTATTAATATAGATGAAAACAAAACAACGTGTACAGATGAATGGTGTGTATGGTTTATGAAGTGGCCACAGGAGAAACAACGCACATTAAATTAACATTGATTCCTATGCAACGTTCAGCGGCAGGAAAATAGGTCAGCCAGTCATAATGAGGATGAACTTTTGAACTGTGTAAAAAAGTGGCTCCATTGTTCCGACATTGACCAGACAGCACCCTGTCCTTTTCAATGAATTGTTTCATCACATATATCAACTTATTTACTTGTTGTTGATAATGTCGTTTTATAAGTATTGTAGAGTATTGCTCGGAAAGCACGGGAGGTGGATACAGAATGGCTCCCGGTAAAGATTAAAAGTGTCTCCTGGTATCATTGCTCTAATATTCATTACAGCAATAACCTGCATTTACAGTACAATTGAGATGCAATGCCTTTGTGTTCACCGCACAACGTTTTACTGCTATGGCCCTGGACTATTTACACCCACTGTACTAATGCAAATAGTAAAAGTTAATGAGACATGTTTTATTGAATATCTGAATATTGAATACTGAATATGTGCTCTCCTGCGTTGCCTCTACGTTCAGCCATGTTAGAGATGTGCTGTACAAGATCGGCAGACAGAGAGTTGTTTTATTTTTTTAGGGGGGCATTTTGCGTCATGTCTTTAGGCTGGTTCTGACCTGATTTCTGTCCGCAGCAAGCCTCCATTTGGCTTCATGGGCGAGCGGGCAGCCTTTATGAACACTAGAAACAAAATGGCGGCTTACGGTACCTTATGCCTCCACCACGGTTTCCTTCCTGTCTCAGAGTTTGACTGTCCTCCACGAGGACTCTGTCAGCACTATGGCCACCATGTCTCTACTTTCGTACTGCGAGACAAGAAGAGGCACCCAGAATTCCGATAAAAAAAAAACAAAGTTTCTTTTACAGTAAAGTCCATGATATTTACAATCCCTGTTACTTTAAACACCTTATTATCAACTCCCTACATTACTGATTTCTATGTTTTGATATTAACAAAAAAGCTAAGTAATCGGACGTTGGTTTTCCATATGCCCAGCGTACATTTCCTTTCTCTCCCTTTCCCTTTCGCTCTGCGACTCGCTGTCTCTTTTGACTGCTATTCCTCCTCTCTCTCTGCGGCGGCATCATAATATCACATTGCACAGCCTGCCCTAGACAAATGGGAATTTCATACTCTAGTGAACACAGCCTTTACACTATCATTAGCTCACATTCTCCTCAGCGGTGCAAATGCCATGTAGCAGGACGAGGGGGGCCCTGGCTGACCGGGGCTGGCAGGGTGGAGGTGGTTGGAGGGTGGGGGCCGCTGGGACAAGTGGGGAAAAAAGGGCTTCCAGAAAGTGCAGTTCGCCCTGAAGGCACGGGCCAAGTCTAAGGACTGTCGCCTGATTGGCTACATATTGCTGCCGTGCAAACACCACCAAAGTAAAGAAGATAGCATCGATTGTCTGGAGTAAATGTGGTCATTATTATTTATGTGTTATACCGCTCCTCATTTTCTTAACTTAGTCTGAATGTTGTAATAATTATTCCTCTGGAACAATTATAAACTTCTACTCGCGGAGCTTCTTGAGAAGTGCAAATGTTTGGTTTTCATTAATCCTAATACATTTCCCTTCATTGGAATTACAGAGGTTAAATTTAGAGAAGAACAGCTACATTAATACATGATGAAGTCGTTAAATGCATTGCTTAATTGAGTTATATTTGTTGTTCCTCCTTCCCAAGTATTTTCTTACACCTTATGATTAGACAGCTCTCCTTCCTCTTAGTGATGCCATACACGTTTAAGAACAAGACAATCAGTGGAAATCAGTGGAAATCAGTGGATGAAAACTGAAAAAGTTTGCAGGGGTGTTACGTTCCTTTGTTGTAGTTATCTATCTCTTTGCCTCCCATCCTATGAGCCAAAATGAACCAAACCAATTGAAAGGAAAAAATTTACACATACATAAACATCTCCAAGTAGAAAAAGGGGCCAAGGGATACGAGAATTGTTTCTGTCAGTGCTCCCCCTGAGAAATGAAAGCAAATGCTGGCTCTGTCGGAAGCTATTAGGGGCGAGGACTGCTTCTCAACCTACCCTCTGTGCTCCCGACTCACGACTCTCTCCAAATCCATAACCGCTACGCAAACTCAGCTTCCTGCGAAGTTGCTTCTCGCACTTGGAAGAGTTTGACTCCCCATTGTTCCTATGTTGTGTCATAGTATGATGTTAGATAATTCACTTACCTACCTACAGTACATAACAGTACATTTCCAATGATTACATTTCTCAGTACTACCACAACAGCTTGGAGGGATCGATGACCATATGAGATATGGGGGGGTGAAACTCTGCGGACTCTACGCGCCTTGTCAGAATAATGGGTGAGGACCTTGTCTTCACAACACTTTGTCTCTTGCACCAGTTTCTGTTAAGTAAAAAACAAGCTCACAAATTCAATTGGTCCTTAATCTAGGTGAGGAAGACAGCATTTGTGAATGTGTCTGAATGGAAGAATGTGTTTGGGGGTGAAATGAGGGAGGTAGTAACAGTATTTTAGTGCCAATATATTATTATCTACAGGGGGCAGAGGAGATGAGTCTGATCATCCATCTGAGAAGAAAATATGGTATTTTAGGTCACGAATACCACTTCCTCTTTCACATTCTCTATCTCTTTTATAGGACGGCGGGTTCATGTAGAGTGCATTGATTACAGATTTGAATGGAGCTAAAGTGGAAACGTCTCCGGGGCACTCTCTGACCTGTCATCTTCCGTCTTCCTCCAATGGATCTGATGAGTACAGGCCCTACTCGCTTTCCTATTCACCTCTCTCTCTTTCTCCGTCTCTTTCTCTTTCTCCCTCTCTCTCTTTCTCCATCTCTCCCTCTTTCTCCCTCTCTCTCTCTTTCTCCCCCCTCCCTCTCTCTCCCTCTCTCCCTTTCTCGCCTCTCCCTCTATCTCTCTAACCTAGCCGGGCCGGCACATTGTAGCAGTACAGCAGAGCAGAGCACCTTCCCCTCCTTACATCCACCCTCCCCTCCTTCACTCCTCTCCTCCTCCCCTCCTACCCTCCAGCCTTCCTCCCCTCCTCCCCTCCAACCCTCCACACATCCACCCCTCCATCCCTCCTCCCCTTCCTGTTCATCCTCAGTGGCGTTGAAAGCAGATCTGCTCTTTAAACTAATCGTCCGTTATGTGAAACAGACCTGATTACAGGGTGACGGCGGGAATTAAGGCCGACAGAGGCCAAATGAGTCATCCAACGGCCAGGCGCAACCACTAATGCAAACTTTATTTCTATAGCTTGGTAAAAAAAAGAAAATTCTGCAAGAAAACACTCAAGCAGTTCAGATCAAGTGTTATTTGGACATCTATTTCATCTGTTTCTTTGATCTTTCATCAGTAGGATACAGTTAACCATAGGGAGACAACACAATTATAGTCCAATGTAAGTGCTTCCATCCCATTCCTTTCTGTAGCATAATAGCTATATTATAACGCGGGAACTATTTGACGTAGTTAGATTTTTCACTGTTAAGTGACAGCTACATTCATTTTAAAATGACCATCTCTGTCTCCGGACCACAAACCTCATTGAAAACCTATGGTTTTGAATTGAAGAGGTTAGTCCCTAAGCGTAGACGAAGGATATCAAGGATCTGAAAAAAAATTATATTAGAATAAAAATAAAATAAAAGCATACAATATAGCTCAATATTTGTATTATTTATTTTATACTTTTTGCTCATCTTTATCAAGGGATGGAATAATTTTGGACCTGATTGTATGTAAGCAGCCTGGGGGGGCAGGTAGCCTAGTGGTTAGAGCATTGGACTAGTAACCAAGAGGTTGCTAGATTGAATCCTTGAGCTGACAAGGTAAAAATGTGTCGTTCTGCCCCTGAACAAGGCAGTTAACCCACTGTTCCTAGGCTGTCATTGAAAAATAAGAATTTGTTCGTTAACTGACTTGCCTAGTTAAATTAAAAAGTATATATATCCTATTTTAAGAAGAAAGGGAAAGGTGTCCACTTCCCCAAAAAATATTTGCATAATATGCAAAAGTTAAATGTTAGTAAAATGTTGTGTATCAAAAATGTAAATTCAACTGTATTTGTGCCCTGCTGTTTAGATATTTAGATGGAATGCATTATGGGTATGTTGATAGTTGAGCATTACTCTATATTTAGAGCAGAGGTCAGAAATCTCCTATGACTGATGTGTAGTTAAAACGCTGGTCAAGTTACACTATGAATACTAATCCTCCCCCATATCTTACAATTAATTTTTTATTTGACCTTTTTTTTAACTAGGCAAGTCAGTTAAGAACAAATTATTATTTACAAATGACGGCCTAGGAACAGTGGGTTAAATGCCTTGTTCAGGGGCAGAATGACAGATTTTTTCCCTGGTCAGCTCGGGGTTTTGATCTAGCAGCTGGCCCAACGCGCTAACCACTAGGCTACCTGCTAAGCATTTAAACACGGTTTGGATCAATTGCACAGAAACAAATTTTCATTTTTGTTTAAATGCTTGGACAATTAAATTCATTAACATGACGCAGGTAATAGGTCACCCACCCAAATTGGAGTGCGGTAATTATTTTAATTAAAACCTCTATGTTGCCTCCTAAAACAAAACAAAAACTAATCACACACAACATTGTTCTCACAGTTTAACGTTTTTAGTTAAATACTATTTAAATACCACACTTTCAAATCAAGGATATTAGCTGTATACTGTAATTTATTGTCAAATATATGACAATGTTTAAAATATGATATAAAAAATGCCAAATTGTGTTTCAAGGGAGTTATGAATATACACTGTTGTTATTGTGAATTTACATGCAATAAAAACTGTATTTTCATTTAGCAAATTAATTATAAAAAAAATATATATATATATTTAAATTAAATCATAATTAATCTGAAATATCCACACAAACCTAAAAATACATTTAAAAAATATATCTATAAATAGTTATTTCTGCTGGCATGTTCTGTGTGTAGACCTTTAACGACTCATATTAATGTATAGCTGGTGTGTTCAGGCAGCGGTCAAGTCAACACAGGGTTATAGCTGGTGTGTTCAGGCAGTGGTCAAGAGTCAACACAGGGTTATAGCTGGTGTGTTCAGGCAGTGGTCAAGTCAACATAGGGTTATAGCTGGTGTGTTCAGGCAGTGGTCAAGTCAACACAGGGTTATAGCTGGTGTGTTCAGCAGCAAAAACAGGGAGAACCACTATTGTGAAGGTCATTATTAATTTGGCCGGAAGTGTGCTGACATCAAGGAACAGCTCTTGTAAAAGTTTTATGGTTAACTCTGATTATTGTTGACACAGAACCGTAAATGTTACTAGATATGCTGCATGTGTTACAGAACGTCATTTTTTAAGAAATAACAATAAAAATAGATATACTGTAACGTAGACGCAGGGAATCATGGAGTCAGGGAGTCAGGGAGTCAGGGAGTCAGGGAGTCAGGGAGTCAGGGAATCATGGAGTCAGGGAGTCAGGGAGTCAGGGAGTCAGGGAGTCAGGGAATCATGGAGTCAGGGAGTCAGGGAATCAGGGAGTCAGGGAGTCAGGGAGTCAGGGAGTCAGGGAGCAGTGTGAGTTGAATGATAACGAACATGGAACGAATACAAAACAAGAGAAGCGTCTAACAAGGAAAACATAAACAATAGTACCTAACGACTGACAGACCAGTGCGCTAGATGAATGGGAAGTAATCAAGGTAGTAATGAAGTCCAGGTGTATCTGATGATGGGGCGCAGGTGTGCTCAAAGACGGTTGCCAGGACCGGTGGTTAGTAGATCGGCCACGTCAAGAACCGGACCACGGGAGCGGGAGTAGACGTGACATCATACAATGTTGTGAGTATGGTATTGTACAATGTTCTGTACTCGTAAATCAACTGGGTGGTTTCATTTGTAACTCAGGCAGTACATGTCATTTTCACTGATAGTTAAAGTATGAACAGTTAAACACTTTACATGATTCAAATGCCCATGCTGGGAAATGAATGTAAATACATGCACTTACAGCAAACGTAAATAAACAGGCGAGACGAACTAAAATGATATCCGGCACTATGAGAAAACCTGACCACAGTCAGACTGCAGTTTTACCACAGAGTGTAGGGTTTAACGACTGGCTTGAAGCCCCTGCCCGGTCCCGCCGCGTCTCTCCCTGTCTAAAGCTTGGCCAAAGGTAAACCCATGATGATAGGAATTTTCCATATGTGTTTGCCCACATTGCTGATTACTGTAAACGCCTTATATAACATAGTTCCTTTCAGAATGAAAGAGGTTTTAAAATTGATATTTTTACATCTATTCCATTGACTATTTATAACCCTAATCACTACATCAAATAAATCGCATTATTTTTTGTCGTACTAACGAAATCTAAATGTATTACATTAGGAACACGTTATTCGTACCAAGCTCATATAATTGTAATGTATGCAAAGCTGAATGAGTTCCCTGTAAAGAAAATGTCAGCCCGATTCAAACCTCTACAGACTAAAATGTGTCAGCAATCTATAGCAATTTATATCCTTCGCGAAATCTGCATAAATAAAATACAAAATTGTGATTTTTGTTTCGTACAATTCAAAACCATTACAGTAAATGTATTACACAGTAGCATATCATATTTACGAATGGAAATCAGCAGCGAAATCGGGAAAAGTTGCCATGTCGTATGGGTCAGCTGTCATACAAAAGCATGCATCTCTCTGTACAGAGAGCGCTGGTTGTTGGGGTTAAGGGTAGTCCCACTGGGTGGAATAGCTGCACTTCAAAGAGTTGAGTTGTAGGTCACATGCTGTCGTTATGTATCTATCACTTTGTTTCCGTTCCGGTGGCCCAGGAAGAGGGGTTGTTTCAGGAAGACGCAAAGAAGAGGAGGAGGGACTCCTTTTGCCCTGGTCATCTCTATGTGGCGCAGCGGAGGAAGAAGGTGACAAGTGGACGGATGGGGATTAGAAACACAGACAGGTGACACAGCACATTGTACCCCTAGACCCTGGGGAACTGTGGGACCCAAATACCCTGTGGAACCGTAGGGCCCCTAAACCCAGGGGATCCGTGGGACCCCTAGACCTTGGGGAACCGTGGGACCCCTAAACCCTGGGGAAACATGGGAGCCCTAGACCCTAGGGAACAGTGGGACCCCTAAACCCTGGGAAACCATGGGACCCCTAGACCCTGGGGGTAACTGGGACCTCTAATCCCTGGGAAACCGTGGGACCCCTAGACCCTGAGGAACAGTGGGACCCCTAAACCCTGGGAAACCGTGGGAACCCTAGACCATGGGAAACCGTGGGACCCCTAGACCCTGGGGAACAGTGGGACCCCTAGACCCTGGGGAACCGTGGGACCCCTAGATGCTGGGGAACCGTGGGACCCCTACATCCTGGGGAACTGTGGGATCCCTAGACCCTGGGGGTAACTGGGACCTCTAAACCCTGGGAAACCGTGGGACCCCTAGACTACTGAGGAACAGTGGGACCCCTAAAACCTGGGAAACCGTGGGACCCCTAGACCCTGGGAAACCGTGGGACCCCTAGACCCTGGGGAACTGTGGGACCCCTAGACCCTGGGGACCCGTGGGACCTCTAGACCCTGGGGAACCGTGGGACCCCTAGACCCTGGGGAACCGTGGGATCCCTAGACCCTGGGGAACCGTGGGACCCCTAGACCCTGGGGAACCGTGGGACCCCTAGACCCTGGGGAACACATACACATAAGCACACACACACACACACACACACACACACTAAATACACTCAGATACACATAAGCACACAGACACACACACATGCACACACACACACACTATCTACTTACACACATACACACACACACACAAACACTATATACACACACACATATACCTACTATATACGCACACACACACACAGACACACACACACATACATACCAGCTTGAAGGCAAGACATCCTGCCCTTTAGAGTTCATACAATCCCCATTAAGCAAAGTAGATGTTGA
>QNTS01003673.1:3495-14713 GCA_003317085.1 Hucho hucho | reverse complement strand
ACATCATTCATTCTGTAGTCACATCATTCAGTCTGTAGTCACATCATTCAGTCTGTAGTCACATCATTCAGTCTGTAGTCACATTATTCAGTCTGTAGTCACATCATTCAGTCTGTAGTCACATTATTCAGTCTGTAGTCACATTATTCAGTCTGTAGTCACATCATTCAGTCTGTAGTCACATCATTCAGTCTGTAGTCACATTATTCAGTCTGTAGTCACATCATTCAGTCTGTAGTCACATCATTCAGTCTGTAGTCGCATCATTCAGCCTGTAGTCGCATCATTCAGCATGTAGTCACATCATTCAGCCTGTAGTCACATCATTCAGCCTATAGTCACATCATGCAGCCTGTAGTCACATCATTCAGTCGGTAGTCACATCATTCAGCCCATATTTGTTTTTTATTTCTGCGACATTGTAAGGTTTGTATCATTCACAACTAAAGTTGCCAAACAAATGATCACTTTTATGCTCAACGTAGCCACTTTAAATGTAGATGTTCCAAAGCTGTGCATCAGCAGATTGTTATCTGGAGGCACTAAACATGTTCATGTTAATTAACAGTCATTTACCGTGAGACCGGCAGGCTTTTCCATGACATTAACCGGCTGACAAGATTTCATGACCGCCACAGCCCTAGTCTTACCCTCTTCTTTTTGTCTCTCTGTCTCTCTTTCTCCATCTCTCATCTCTCCATCCCTCTTTCTCCATCTCTCCATCTCTCTTTCTCCATCTCTCATCTCTCCATCTCTCTTTCTCCATCTCTCCATCTCTCCATCTTTCCTTCTTTACGCTGGAGAATATCTGGCTTCTACTACCAGGCAATTACCAGTCTTTCCCTTTCCTTTGCTCTGTCTCTCATTTTTCATTCAAATATCAATAAAACAATGATTGGATTGTTTTGACAAAGCTCTTATCTATATCATTCCAACTCTAAACGACAAGAAGCTTAAACAATAACCATGTTTTAGTGATGTGTCTGCGAACTGCTATAGCCCAGCGAGCTTTACATAGAACTCAGATGACAACAATGTCAAGACCACTTTAGACACTTGTGTCCCATTGCACAGAGTAAAAAAAAAAACCTCATAGGCCATTTTAAGTACTCACGTAGGTAATTACTTAAATAAGGCATGAAGTTAACCAGGCGTATGAGTGTCCAATGATGTCTTATACACGCTTTCTTAAATCATATGGTCCAGCTAGAGCCCCCAGTGATTAGTATGGTCCAGCTAGAGCCCACATTGATTAGTATGGTCCAGCTAGAGCCCACATTGGTCAATATGGTCCAGCTAGTCCACTGTGATTCATATGGTCCAGCTAGAGTCCACAGTGGTTCATATGGTCCAGCTAGAGTCCACAGTGGTTCATATGGCCCAGCTAAAGCCCACATTGGTCAATATGGTCCAGCTAGAGTCCACTGTGATTCATATGGTCCAGCTAGAGTCCACAGTGGTTCATATGGTCCAGCTAGAGTCCACAGTGGTTCATATGGTCCAGCTAGAGTCCACAGTGGTTCATATGGCCCAGCTAAAGCCCACAATCATGGCACCTATGGCTGATGTAAGAATTCCTTATGCTTTAAAAGACACATTTGTATGTGGTTCTACACCGAAAGTTGACTTCAAAATAAGACATAAATATATAAATACATTTAAAAAATATCCTTCTCTTTGGATGTCGGACGAGAGTGCATCATGAACGGAATGTGTGTGTATATGGGTGAAGACCCAGAAACCATTGTTCAGGAAATGTGGAATGTTAATAGATTGAAGTGTTTCCTCCTTCTTTTCCTTTGTCTTTCTCATCTTCTCCTGTTCCGTGCCACCGTCATATTCTATCACTAGCTATTCTATTACTGTGTCATCTCCTCGGTCTTCCATCTTATTTCATTAGCTGCGGTTAGATGCACTTTTTTTTCCAGCATTGTATCATTCAGATTAAATACTCCGTCTTTTTTTTGTTTGCATGAATGCTGAATACAGTGATCAAATTGGCTATGTCTCAAATGTAATCTAAATATAATGGAAATCTTGGCTAGAACCACTTAATTTTAGCCTTGTAATAGGAAGTGTTCAAATATTACCAGCAGTTCTTGATTTAGTTGACACTTAAAAGGACTCCAGTCTTGTTTTGTTTATGTCTGTATCATGCTCTTGTGCATCATGAGCTATACTTTTTTGCAATCTAGAGTCCCTAACTGTTAACACTTCATTGATGATTGATTCATTTTGTATGATTGACAAGTTTTGACTTTGTGTCTTGTTCAGGGCATGGATGAAGAGTCCACCAAGGCAGCCATTGAGGACACTACCGTGGGGGATCTACATTATCAAAGACCGGAGGAGGAACCAGAGGACACTGGGATTGTCCTTGAAGGCATCAAGGTGCTGCAGGATCTGGGCAACGAAGCATTTGCTGTTGCAATGCTGTTCGGCCTCATGTACTGTATGCCATGAACCTCAGTAACCCTACTGAGTTCTTTCAGAAGGTTTTTTTTTTTTTGTTCAACTGAATGGGGAAAAATTTCTAACAAAGCTGTTGCATTTAAAAACAGGCTGTTTCATTGAGCTGTTTTTGTTGTATGTTTCACACTCTATTGTTGTTTTTCGCACTGTATGCTTGACTTATGGTGAACTTGTTAGATTGTTCACAAAATCCCATAACAGAACGAGCGTGTCCAAAGATGGAGCTATCGTGATTCTGTTAGATATTTTTCTACGGCGTTTTGAGTAGATGCCATTCTTTTTTCTTCTTCTGCTACTTATGGAAACAGTTCAGTTTCACTTTGTATTGACTTTTAGTCAATTGAATTAACATGTGTCAATATGTACACATACCTACCTCATCCTTTGTCTGTTACTACTTATGAAAAATAACTACCTCATCCATAACTATCCCATTTTGTAACCAAACGCATGAGAGAGAGTGACCAATCATTGTTAGGACAACTGTTTTTTTATATACAGATATATAGCTTACATTACTGTGATTTAGACCTGTGCAGTTCATTGAACACTGAATGTCAGTGAATGTCATTGAATGTCAGTGAATGTCACTGAATGTCACTGAATGTCACTGAATGGACATTTGTCATTCCCAAGAGCTGAACCGTTACAAAACAAAAAAAATACTGATTAACTTTTTAAACGCCTTTTGCCTTGTTTGTCACTGATGCAAATGGACTCTTGCTCCTTCGGTTACACGTCTTTAGCATGTGCTTAATATTTCCCTATATAATTTTTGTAAAGTACAACCATGGAATGGCAGCATTTCATCTTGTACTTACTATGAATAATTATGTAGAACTTGTAGACAAAGTTCTACATAATTATGAGTGATATCGTCAATACTATAAACGTTCATTATTAAGTAGTGATCAGGTTTAGGGAACATGGTCAAATCCATTTGAAGCTACACATTTAAGTGAGCCTTATTCAGAGTTATCACCATTTGTGCCGACTGCCTAGTTATTTCTCTCCCTATAGAGAACCCTCTAGTTTGCTGCTTGTGTGATCATCTCCAGTCTATTTTTCTTTCTGCAGTTTTTAATCTAATTTGTTTAACTTCTATTTTCAGGTCAATGCTGAGTTTAATCATCTTAGGGATCAGCAGCAGTGGTGTCGGTTTTGAAGAGTCTGGTGTGCCCAAAGTAAAATGCCTGCGACTCAGGCCCAGGATATGCACATAATCAGTATTATTGGATATGAAACACTCTGAAGTTTCTAAAACTGTTACAATAATGTCTGTGAGTATAACAGAACTGATATGGCAGGCAAAACCCAGAGGAATTTCTGTCCAGAATAATGTTTTGTGACATGCCCTCACTTCCAATGTCTGTCTATGGGATTTGCTGTAAAATAGGACCCAGATTGCAGTACCTATGGCTTCCACTAGATGTCAACAGTCTTTAGACAAGGTTTCATGCGGTTTTCATGGAAAAGAGCCGAATAGAAGAAGAATTTGTAAGTGGATAGAGGAAGTTGCCTTAGCAAGACCGTGAGCGCGTTCCTCGGTATTTTACTTTTCTATCGTTTAGGATATTATCCTGGTGAAATATTATAGTTAATATACATAAAAGTGTACCTAAGGATACATTATAAATGATGTTTGATTTGTTTGGGCAAAGGTAATAGGTATAATTTGAACGCTTTCTCTTCCCTGTACAATGGGCGAGTTGACGGTGGATTTTCTGAACATAACGCGCCAACCAAGCAGAGATTTATGGATATAAACAATGACTTTTTCTAACAAAAGAAACATGTATTGTCTTGCTTGGACACTTCAGGTTGCCCTCAGCAGAACATCATCAAAAGGTAAGCGATTTATTTTAGTTCTTTTATGTGTTTTGTGAGACCCGCGCTGGTTATGAAATTATGCTAATGCAGAAAATATGTGAGGTGCTGTCCTCAAACAATCAAATGTTGTGCTTTCGCGGTAAAGCCTTTTTGAAATCTGACAATGCTGTGATATTGCCAAGAAGCAGAGCTTTTGAAGACTATGCAACACTTGTATATTGATGAATGTTTTATAATTCAACTTTTGTATTTTGAATTTGGCGCCTTACATTTCTCCGGGTAGTGTCGTGAATGGGGCGCTAGCACCCCAATGATCCGTAAGAGGTTGAGAATCGCCACAACCCTACTCCAGTCCAAATGTCTTTCTCAACGTATACACTCAGTTAATGTGGCAAGCTGAGGAAAAATAATCTTCTACCTTCCACCAACAAATCCCAGATAACATACCCAATAGATCAACAATAAGACAAGCATGGCTAATTTACCTCAATGACTTCAAAGAGCGCAGGCCATCTTGCCATGAAGTCCTCTACCACGGGTGTGTCTCGGACAACTTCATGTCTCCTGTATGCAAATGTCTTCTTCATTTTGAACTTCACTGTCTCTCTTTTGTTCCTTTTCTTCACATCGGACAGTTGAGATTTCCGCATGTCCTCGAGGCTCCCTCGAGGCTCCCTTATGTTTCTCCTGAGGGATACGTGGGGCAAAATGTAGCTTATGGGTGGCAGGTAGCCTAGTGGTTAAAGCATTAGGCCAGTAACTGAAAGGTTGCTGGATTGAATCCCTGAGCTGACGAGGTAAAAATATGTTGTTCTGCCCCTGAACAAGGCAGTTAACCCACTGTTCCCCGGTAGGCCGTCATTGTAAA
Source organism: Hucho hucho (assembly GCA_003317085.1). NCBI lineage: Eukaryota > Metazoa > Chordata > Actinopteri > Salmoniformes > Salmonidae > Hucho > Hucho hucho. The sequence goes on along the minus strand of QNTS01003673.1, from coordinate 9,543 downwards.
TAAGAATTGGATCTTAACTGACTTGCCTAGTTAAATAAAGGTTATAAAATATGAAGTTCACTTCTGCTCTCTTTGTCTTTTTAACACCATAAGCTGCTCTAGACTTCCCTGTAGGTTTGTGTTTCAAGGAGTTTATCGTAACCTCTGGGCATCCCAGTCTTCTCAGGTGAGTGAGGTAGTTTGTCTCTGTCTCTGTGTCTCTGTGTCTCTGTCTCTGTGTCTCTGTCACTGTCTCTGTGTCTTCTCAGGTGAGTGAGGTAGTTTGTCTCCGTCTCTGTCTCTTTGTCTCTGTCTCTGTGTCTCTGTCTCTGTGTCTTCTCAGGCAAGTGAGGTAAATTGTCTCTGTCTCCATGTCTCTGTCTCTGTCTCTGTCTCTGTGTCTCTGTCTCTTTGTCTCTGTCTCTGTGTCTCTGTGACTGTCTCTGTGTCTTCTCAGGCGAGTGCGGTAGTTTGTCTCTGTCTCTATCTCTGTGTCTCTGTCTCTGTGTCTCTGTCACTGTCTCTGTGTCTTCTCAGGCGAATGCGGTAGTTTGCCAGTTTTGTATTTCAAACTGGTTTTCCTTCCTCCACATACAGTGAAGGAACACTTCTCAGTCATTGTAACTTCTGTTGAGTGGACTTTACTTTGGTGCACAATTAAGGCATTCCAGGTCTTAGATGCGCATGGACAGGCAATGTACGTACATGGGTAATGGACAGTACGGCCATAATGTGGGTACTTGTTATGGACATTTTGTACTCAATGTTCATAAACTGAACTTTAATTAAATGTACAAACATTTAGTCATTAAACATATAATCCATAACAGTACTTTAACTTGTCATGATGCAAAAGTTGGGACCTACTTGACACCCTTTACATTTCCACATTTACACAAGACTGAAAAAAAGAGAACAGAAATAATATAAGACCTAAAGACTAACATTCTGAGAGATATTTTTGGGAGGGTATTAAAACAACCTCTGACAACAGTACTCACCAACACTATATAGCCTTTGAATGAGTAGACAAAGCAGCACAAATATAGTACTGTAGGCCAACATCAAGGACCTGTAAACATACATTTTGTTCATGAAGTTATACTTTTTTCCATTATGAAATGTTTGATTCAATTATCTATTGATTTATGCATGCATCCATTCATATGCACATGCATTGAATTATTTATAATTTTTTCAAATAATTTTTAAATGTATTGATAACCCATAATACCCTATAATACAACCATAATATAAATTAACACTGTTCAACTGCTAAACTCCACATCCCAAATTAATAAGTCTCTATGTGTCACGACTTCCGCCGTAGTCTGTCCCTCTCCTTGTTCGGGCAGCGTTCGACGGTCGACGGGTTTCGCCAAACTAACTTTACCTCCCTGCAAAATGTTAATCTTGACCTAGTCCTGTTTTACTGTTCATAGAAGCAAGCTAGCAACATCGTATTTTTTTCCTTTAGCCGCCATGCCAATATGTTTCAGACTCGAGAGCACAACATGAGGATATGGAGCAGTCACTAGTAACGTTACCACTTACAATTCTGACTACAACCACACAGACAAACGTTGAATAAAATCAATCACCATGCTTATCCTTGACCAAGATTCTAGGAACTGTCTTCTCCGGCTAACGCACCAGCGTTCTTTCTGGTTCAAACCAGTAGATCGGATTTTGCTTCGTGTTGCAGTGATTGGTATGCGATGTGCAGTAATGTCTCTGTGTCTATGTCTCGAAGATCAAGCCTTCTCACTGGGCCTTTGATTGTTAAAAAGGAGATTTGGATCTTATAAACCTGATGGTCAAACACACTGCCTAGACTCACTGAAATAAAACACACTGCCTTCACTCACTGAAATAAAACACACTGCCTTCACTCACTGAAATAAAACACACTGCCTTCACTCACTGAAATAAAACACACTGCCTTCACTCACTGAAATAAAACACACTGCCTTCACTCACTGAAATAAAACACACTGCCTTCACTCACTGAAATAAAACACACTGCCTTCACTCACTGAAATAAACAGATGAAACATACACACATGAAAGGACATACACATGGACACACACACATACACGAATGTACGCACACATACACAAATGTACACACACATACACAAATGTACACACACATACACACACACACACACTCACAGACACATATACAAACACACATACACTATTAGCTATTATGTCGTTTTCTCTGGGATGGTAGATCTGCCTGTTTCAGTGTTTCATTGTGAAGGTCCTGTGTGTAGCTGTGTAGAGAGTCAGGCGCAGGATGGCAGAATAGAGTAATCAAAGTAATTTACTCAAAATATGCCATAAAATAGAGGAAACACACAAGCCCCCCAAAAAACAGACAGTACAACAAAACAATCAATCACAAAGACATGGGGGGACAGAGGTTTAAATAATGAACATGTAATTAGTGATTGGAAACCAGGTGTGTATAATGAAGACAAAAAACATAGAAAATGAAAAGTAGATTGGCGGTAGCTAGAAAACCGGCGACGTCGACCGAACAAGGAGAGGGACCAACTTCGGTTGAAGTCGTGACATCGAGGGTTGTGATTCTCTGTGATGGTAGTTGTTTTCTCTGTGATGGTAGGTCTGTCTGTTTCAGTCTTCCAGCTTGTGATGTTTCCTCTGTGATGGTAGTTCTGCCTTTGAGGCAGGCAACAGACATATCCTGTTGAGATTATACAAATTAAAGCAGCACTTAAAATATATGGACCTGATTAGACCCTCTAATGAAATCAGACCTGACATCAAGATTATCCTATATAAGACTGTCACACGCACACACTCTCTCCATCTCACCATCTCCCTCTCCCTCTCTGTCTCTCTCTCTCCCGTTCTCTTTCTTTCGTTCTCTCTCCCTCCACGTCTCTCTCATTCATTTCTGGAGTAAGTGTGCTCCCTAGTGTTCTTGATGTCCTTTTTCTATGGTAAGAAGGGGCAGGAGGCAATGGTACACACGCACACACACACACACACACACACACACACACACACACACACACACACACACACACACACACACACACACACACACACACACACACACACACACACACACACACACACACACACAAGCAGACGCAGTATGTGTATGAATATTCCCAGCCACTGATGATCAGAGTGGGAGGTCTGCAATGTTTGCTCAGTGACATATATACATGCATACATGAGAGGTACATCATTCTATATTTAGTAGATTATACAATTCAGCGGTATGGTAAAGTGGTCAAATGTTAACTTCTTAGGGAGCAGCTCCCGAGGTGACGGTTTGGAGAGTCTGGCGTGCCCAAAGTAAAATGCCTCCCACTCAGGCCCAGAAAATAGGATATGCACATAATTAGTACTATTGGATAGGAAACACTCTGAAGTTTCTAAGAGTGTTAAAATATTGTCTGTGAGTATAACAGAACGGATATAGCAGGTGAAAACCCGAGGAATTTCTGTCCTGGAAAAAGTGTATTTGACACATTGCCTCATTTTGAACCCCTCCCAATTGAAAATGACCATATAAGGGAGTAAGATTTCAGTACCTATTGCTTCCACTGGATGTCAACAGTCTCTAGACAGTATTTTGATTCTGTTTAGTTGCTCTGGATGGTAATAGAAGAAGAATTAGGAAGTGGTCACCAGAAGTAAACAGAAGAGGATGCGCGTTCATGGCCTTGCGCGCGCTGTTTTTTTCCTTTCCTATCGCCCAGTTTATAATCCGGTTGAAATATTATACTAAATATACATAAAAGTGTTCCTAAGGATACATTATCAATGATGTTTGATTGTTCTTGGACAAGTTTATAGGTATAGGTTGAACGAGTTCTCTTCACGGTTCAATGGGCGAGTAGACGCTCTATTTTCTGATCATAACGCACCAACCAAACGGAGATTTATGGATATAATACATGACCTTTTCTAACAAAAGAACCATGGATTGTCTTCGTTGGACACTTGGGAAGCCCTCAGCAGAAGTTCTTCAAAAGGTAATTGATTTGTTATCGCTGTGAAATGTGTTTTGTGTGAACCGCGATGGTTTATGAATTTATGATAATGGAAAAAATATGTGAGGTGCTACCCTCAAACAATCAAATGTTGTGCTTTCGCCGTAAAGCCTTTTTGAAATCTGACAACGCTGTGATATTGCCAAGAAGCAGAGCTTTTGATGACTATGCAACACTTGTATATTGATGAATGTTTAATAATTCAACTTTTGGATTTTGAATTTGGCGCCTTGCATTTCACCGCTAGAGCCCCACCACTCCCTAAGCATTAATGAATCACTGTATAAACACATACAGAGTAACTAATGCACATCACGTGTGCATAAACAGGTTGTTTATGAAAACAAAAAATACAAAACTGCCTAACAATCCAGCATTCAGCATTCGGCTTTCGGCATTCGGCATTCGGCATTCGGCATTCGGCATTCGGCATTTGGCAATTGGCATCCAGCGTTAGGCATTCAGCATCCATCATTCAGCATCCAGCATTCATCATTCAGCATCCAGCATTCAGCATCCATCATCCATCATCCATCATCCATCCTTCATCCTTCATCATCCATCATCCATCATCCATCATCCATCATTCAGCACTCAGCATTCAGCATCCAGCATCCAGCATCCAGCATTCAGAACTCAGCACTCAGCATCCAGCATCCAACATTCAGCATCCAGCATTCAGCATCCAACATTCAGCATCCAGCATCCAGCATTCAGCATCCAGCATTCAGCACCCAGAATCCAGCATTCAGTATTCAGCATGCAGCATCCAGCATTCAATATACAGCATTCAGCATACAGCACACAGCATACATCATTCAGCATTCAGCATTCAGCATACAGCATTCAGCATACAGCATACAGCATACAGCATACAGCATACAGCATTCAGCATTCAGCATTCAGCATCCAGCATCCAGCATCCAGCATTCAGTATTCAGCATTCTGCATTCTGCATACAGCATTCGGCATTCAGCATTCTGCATCCAGAATCCAGCAGTCAGCATCCCCATCCAGCATTCAGCATTCAGCATCCCCATTCAGCATCCAGCATTCCACATCCCCATTCAGCATTCAGCATGCAGCATACAGCATACAGCATACAGCATACAGCATACAGCATTCAGCATTCAGCATACAGCATACAGCATACAGCCTTCAGCATTCAACATACAGCATTCAGCATACAGCATTCAACACTCAGCATCCCCATTCAGCATCTCCATTCGACATCCAGCATTCAGCACACAGCATTCAACATTTAGCATTCAGCATTCAGCATTCAGCATCCAGCATTCAGCATTCAGCATTCATCATCCAGCATCCAGCAGTCAGCATTCAGCATCCCCATCCAGCATTCAGCATCCCCATTCAGGATCCAGCATTCAACATCCCCATTCAGCATCCAGCATTCAACACCCCCATTCAGCATCCAGTATTCCGCATCCCCATTCAGCACCCAGCATTCAGCATTCAGCATACAGCATTCAGCATTCAGCATTCAGCATTCAGCATTCAGCATACAGCATTCACATTAAACACATAAACAGCATACTCACATACAGTATAGGCTACCCCCAGACACACAACCACAAACAACACACAGACCCACAAAACACACAGACACACAACAAACAGACACAACCGCACACAGTACAGACAACCACACACACACACACACACACACACACACACACACACACACACACACACACACACACACACACACACACACACACACACACACACACACACACACACACACACACACACACACACACATACACACACAAGCAGACGCAGTATGTGTATGAATATTCCCAGCCACTGATGATCAGAGTGGGAGGTCTGCAATGTTTGCTCAGTGACATATATACATGCATACATGAGAGGTACATCATTCTATATTTAGTAGATTATACAATTCAGCGGTATGGTAAAGTGGTCAGATGTTAATTAATCACTGTATAAACACATACAGAGTAACTAATGCACTGTTGTGAACCACATGTAGACAAACACAGACACACAA
>QNTS01003672.1:72478-90385 GCA_003317085.1 Hucho hucho | reverse complement strand
ATTTTTTTTTTATTCCCCCTAAGTAATCTACACACAATACCCCATAATGACGAAGAAATGTATTAAAAATACATAAAAAAATACATCACATTTATATAGGTCTTCAGACCCTTTAATCAGTACTTTGTTGAAGCACCTTTGGCAGCGATTGCAGGCTCGATTCTTCTGAGGTATGACGCTACAAGCTTGGCACACCTGTATTTGGCGAGTTTCTCCCATTCTTCTCTGCAGATCCTCTCAAGCTCTGTCGCTGCACAGCTATTTTCAGGTCTCTCCAGAGATGTTCGATCTGGTTCAAGTCCGGGCTCTGGCTGGGCCACTCAAGGACATTCAGAGACATGTCCCGAAGCCACTCCTGTGTTGTCTTGGCTGTGTGCTTAGGGTTGTTGTCCTGTTGGAAGGTGAACCTTCGCCCTAGTCTGAGGTCCTAAACGCTCTGGAGCAGGTTTTCAATAATAAAAGAATCTCTGTACTTTGCTCCGTTCATCTTTCCCTCGATCTTGACTAGTCTCCCAGCCCCTGCCGCTGAAAAACATCCCCACAGCATGATGCTGCCACCACCATGCTTCACCGTAGGGAGGGTGCCAGGTTTCCTCCAGATGTGACACTTGGCATTCAGGCCAAAGAGTTCAATCTTGGTTTCATCACACCAGAGAATTTTGTTTCTCATGGTCTGAGAGTCTTAAGGTGCCTTTTGGCAAACTCCAAGTGGGCTGTCATGTGCCTTTTACTGAGGAGTGGCTTCCGTCTGGCCACTCTACCATAAAGACCTGATTGGTGGAATAACACATATGGAATCATGTAGTAACCAAATAAAAGTGTTGAAAAAAAAATCTAAATATATTTCATATTTGAGATTCTTCAAAGTAGCCACCCTTTGCCTTGATGACAGCTTTGCACACTCTTGGCATTCTCTCAACCAGCTTCATGAGGTAGTCACCTGGAATCCTTTTCCAACCGTCTTGAAGGAGTTCCCACATACGCTGAGCACTTATTACAACATGATTCCATGTGTTATTTCATAGTTTTGATGTCTTCACTATCAGATTAATGTGTTATACCTGTGCTTCATCTAATTTCAGAACCAAAATGACCTGGATTACAGTTGAGATTACATTAAAAGTACATGGTGCAAGTGATCAATGCTGTTGGCGATTCTGACAGATTACTACATTGTGAAGATCTCCACAGACCTTTGCATGCTATGTTGAACATGCAGGCTTCCTACGATTACATAATAAATGTATAGGCTAACCTCAAAATGTGGCCATGGACGGGTTACCCATTTTAAGGTTGAATAACTACTGTTAAATTAGTTTGTAAAATAGCCTTACATTTTGGCTATTTACTGGATTACAAAAGTAATATTGAATTGTGTTTGGTTGACAACACAACCAAATATCAACATTTAAAGGATTTGTATCTTTTGTGTATCTGACTTAGTCGGTCTTAATTCCAGTTTGTCTACAAACGAATAATTGATACGTTTGGATTCACATCTCCATCTCAACCAAAAAATCAAAAGTTAAAGAACAGAACTAAACGAAATTAACTTTATTTAAAAAGTACATTGAACGTTTGATTTGGTTTGATTTTGTCCTATTCTTAAAACTTCGATTTTTTTGGTTAAAATGGAGACGTTAATCCAACACATGAATCATTAACTTGAAGATTCCATTAGAAATCAACCAAAGTTTGAAACCCTAGGCCTACTCTATATGCATGTATATTTGTAGTTGAACCCTGGGTTGAATTGAAACAATAGCTGTTGAAGACTTTGTGAATGCTATATAAAACCGTCTGATTGGTGATATATGAGTGATAAAGGATGGTGACATTTCATTTGCTCTGTTAAACCTACCCTTTGGAATGACTTCAATATAGCAACAATGAATTTAGTTAGTTCTTAAAAGATCTCACAATCATTCTCACAATAGCACATTGGTAGTAGTCAGTGACCAATAAGTGCTGGGCTTAGTTAAAACCCTGGATGGGAGACCAAAGGGATAGATGTAGATCCATCAACTCTCCAGTAGGAGGTGCTGCAGACGGATCAACTCTCCAGTAGGAGGTGCTGCAGACGGATCAACTCTCCAGTAGGAGGTGCTGCAGACGGATCAACTCTCCAGTAGGAGGTGCTGCAGACGGATCAACTCTCCAGTAGGAGGTGCTGCAGACGGATCAACTCTCCAGTAGGAGGTGCTGCAGACGGATCAACTCTCCAGTAGGAGGTGCTGTAGACGGATCAACTCTCCAGTAGAAGATGCTGCCCAGCCTATTGTTTTTGTTCTGATAGTGGATATAATGTTGAAGATCGGACGTTGTTTAAAAAGGTATAAAATTCAACATATTTTACACAAGGTTTTTGTCTGTTGAAAATTGGTTACCATGACATAATCATGTGGTTGAAATTTCATCCTCAAAATGTTGATGACTTTTTTTCAAATCCAATGTATTTTCCAAGTAGACTCCATGTCACAATATGTTGAAACAACATTGTGAATCAACGTATTTGGTGACAGATTTTACCCTCTCTTCCCCAGGGCGCCACAAAACGATAATAACAAGGTCATATTTATTAGGGAACATAATTATTATTATTATTTTTATTTATTTTTTACGTTTTTGAAACCGAAAACAAAAATGAACGTTTTTTATTGGACAACTCCAGATAGTCCCTTTCTATTTCAGCCTGTTCTTCTCTGTTTGGTGCCTAATGAACATAACCCAGGTAAAGGAGTGAGGTGACAGACTCACGTGAATGGGGATTTGAGGTCATTGGGCTTGATGCAGCGTACATAGTGAGGGGTTGTTCCATTCAGAGTCTCCATCAGCAGATGGAGAGAATTACGAAACTGAGGACAGGGGCGAGACAAAGGGTCAAATTTAACTCCTCTAACTGTAGTAAAGTACTAGTCTATGCTAAAAACATCAGATTTACATTGAGAAGGCGTTTTAAACATGGCAACTCGTGTTTTTTGTTTTTTTACTTCCAAAGAAATCCGAATCTAAAACCACTGATTTATGTTTTATTCTTGTTCTGCTGCTCCCTCTCACCTGCGTTCCAACGGTCTTCTTGTGGTCTCTCTGAGCCTGAACAGGCCGTGGCATCTTACTGCGACTGGTCAGGGAGCCTGCAGGCTTCTCCTCGTCGCTGAACAGCTCCAACAGCAGATCCAACTGGAGGGGAAGACTCAAACACGTCTCAAACAGGAACAGGAAACGCTTTTGTTTAACGGTTGTTTGTGACCATTTCTTTTATCTCGACTGTAATGTTTTGGTTCCTTGGCTGCTAACTGTGAAAAAAAATTTCCAGTGGTTTGTCACCATATGAAAAGTGCACTAATAAAACTTAGGAACTAGGAACATTTATTGACCACCAGGGGGCAGTTTCTCCATGACATTAAAATGGGCTGTCAAGATCTAAACATAGACTTGTTTCTACAGCTCTGTGCTGGGTGTGTTCTCCAAGTTAAAACATCACACAGAGAGACTCGCTGACCTCAGGGCACTATGATGGTCCTCTTCATAAGACTAGTATACAGAAGGTATTTACAGACTGGAAGACTGGAGAAAGGTTGAGTGTTTGACCTGATCTGAACAAAAACAAACAAACCTTGCTTAGCTTGAGCACATTAATCTGCTCCTCATTGACAGTGTCCTTATTCTTCTCCAGGAATCCCTCACACTGGTACTCCACCTAGGGACAAAAGAGTTGGGTTAAACAGAGGGAACGGTGGCTAGGGAAATATACACCCATGTCAATTCATGATAAGAAGAAACATAAAATGAGATATTCAACTTGACCCTCAGTCTAGAACAGGAGTGGTTTGGTTAGTACTGCTCAAATGAGGAGAGCTATTTCAGTCAGTCAGTCACTTACACTCAACAACCACATCCTACAGTCAGACAGGAATTAATGGCCTCTCAATGTATACATAAATAGAAAGTCTGACACGCCAACTAGAGTAAAAAATTAAAGTATTTACATAGTAGTTTTTTTTTTTTTTTTTTTTTACAAGGATGCTTGTGTACCTTGTCTGCAAAGTGGAGGATGATAAAGGCTTTGTTGGACATACGAGGTTTGTCAAAAAGATCACTTTTCTTCAGGAAGGTGTTGTAAAGTTTCTGAGCCCATGTGTCATCAGAGCCTTTGGGCATCTGAGGGTGGGAGGGAGGGGAGGAGGGAGGAGAGGAAGGGAGGAGGGGGGAGAGGAAGGAAGGGGAGAAGTTAACACATCAGCCTGACTCACATCCTAAATATGTGTAAGTACAGTGCCTTCAGAAAGTATTCATACCCCTTGACTTATTCCACATTTTGTTGGGTTACAGTCAGAATTCAAAAAGGATTAAATACTTTTCCCCCCCTCACCCATCTACACACAATACCCCATAATGACATCACAATACCCCATAATGACAAAGTGAAAACATGTTTTTAGACATTTTTGCAAATTGATTGAAAATGAAATACAGAAATCTAATTTACATAAGTATTCACACCCCTTTGCTATGACACTCCACATTGAGCTCAGATGCATCCAGTGTATTTTGATCATCCTTGAGATGTCACTACAACTGGATTGGAGTCCACATGTGGCCAATTCAATTGTTTAGACATGATTTAGAAAGAAACACGTGTCTATTTAAGGTCCCACTGTTTTCTGTTGGGTATTTTATTAGGATCCCCAGTAGCTGTTGTGAAAGCAGCAGCTACACTTCCTGGGGTTCCACACTAAAACATGACATAATACAGCGCATGTCAGAACAGAAACTATACCATGGAGAACAGTCGTAGATCTCTGAGAATTGTAATGAGGCATGTATCTGGGGAAGGGTATAAAACTAGTTCTAGAGTGTTTACATTTCACAAATTACACAGTGGTCTGCATCATTGGGAAATGGAAAACAACATATGGAACTACCCATACCATGCCTAGAGCTGGCCGTCCGACCAAACTGAACAACTGGGCAAGAAGGACCTTGGTCAGGGAGGTGCCCAAGAACCCAACGACCACTCTGACAGAACTACAGAGTATCCTTGGCTGAGATGGGAGAACCTGTCAGAAGGACAACAGTCACTACAGCACTTCACCAATCTTGGCTTTGTTGGAGAATGGCCAGACAGAAGCCACTCCTGAGAATGCAAAGTGCTATGTCTGGAGAAAACCAGGCACAGCTCATCACCCATCTAACACCATTCCTACCGTGAAGCATGGCGGTGGCGGCATCATGCTATGGGGATGCTTTTCAGCGGCAGGGACTGGGAGACTGATAAGGATAGAGGGGAACAATGAATGGAGCCAAATACAGGCAAATCCTTGATGAGAACCTGCTTCAGAATGCAAACGACCTTAGACTGGGGGTGAAGATTTACCTTCCAACAGGACAATTACCCCAAGCATACAGCCAAAGCAATGCTGGAATGGCTTCAGAACAAGAATGTGAAAGTCCTTGAGTTGCCCAGACTTGAATCCCGTTAAATCTGTGGAAAGGCTTGATTATTGCGTTTCACCGCCGCTCCCCATCTAACTTAAAAGAGCTTGAGAAAATCCCCAAATCCAAGATGGTATACATACCAAAGATGACTCAAAGCTAAAATCGCTGCCAACTTTGCTTCTACAAAATATTGACTCAGGGGTGTGAATACTTAGATAAATTACATTTTCGATAAATGTACAAAAATGTGTGTTTTTACTTTTTATATCATTATAGGGTATTGTGATGTCATTATAGGGTATTGTGATGTCATTAACTTTTTATATCATTATAGGGTATTGTGATGTCATTATGGGGTATTGTGATGTCATTATAGGGTATTGTGATGTCATTATAGGGTATTGTGTGTAGATGGGTGAGAAGGAAAAAAAAAATATAATAATTGAATTCAGGCTGTAATGCAACAAAATGTGGAATAAGTCAAGGGGTATGAATACTTTCTGAAGGCACTGTATGTGTGGAGTAGACTTTAGAGTCAACTCCAGCCCTTCAGTCTTGGTGTTCCACAGGAATCCATTCTAGGACCTCCATCATTATTATTAGTGTGTGTCTATTTCATGTTACTTTGCACTCTTCATCCAGCAGGTCCAGGACCCCCATCTTGGCCTCGATGAGGTTGATACAGGGATGGTTGTCATAGAAATCTATCAGAGTCCAGGGAATCTCCTCTTTCATGTACTCCTCCTGCTCCAGCTTGAACACATGCTGCAGTGAGAGAACACAAGCTGACTTCTGACCTAACGGTTCAAACAGTTCAAGAATGACAAAGGCAGAGAAACAGCTGACATGTAAAAGCCTAAATCCCAAATCAAGCCCTAGCCCCTACACCCTAGGTACTTGAGGAGATTTGAGAGGTTTATGCAATATGGTGACCTGGCATAACACAGGGCACGATGAAGCTTTCGCCATATTGCTTAAACCTATCCAATCCTCTCAGATCTAGAAGTTTGATTTGGAATTGATGGTGTGCCTCTCATAAAGATGATCTGAACAGGCTTGTTCAATCAAAGAGAGAGAGAGAGTCAGAGAGAGAGAGACAGAGAGAGAGAGAGAGAGACAGAGAGAGAGAGAGACAGAGAGACAGAGAGAGAGAAACAGAGAGACACCTACCATGTTAAACTGCTGTTGGAGCTTCTCGTTGGCATAGTTAATACAGAACTGCTCAAAGCTGTTGATGTGAAACGTTTCAAACCTGGGGGGGAAAACAGGAAATGAAACATGACTAAGGTCAAGAGACCATGTATACACTGAGTGGACAAAACATTAAGAACACCTGCTCTTTCCATGACAGAATTGAGGCTGTTCTGAGGACAATAGGGTGGGGTGCAACTCAATATTAGGAAGGTGTCCTTAATGTTTTGTCCACTCAGTGTATATTCACAATGTAAACACCAGAAAACATCACTGACACACACGCACCCAACCCCCCCCCCCCACCACCACACACCCATAGATGTCGAGAACCCCAATGAAGGAGTGCTGTTTGACAGCAGAACGCAGAGCCTCATTGATGTGGTCTACGATCCAGCTGAAGAGTTTAGCGTAGATGTGTTTGGCCAGCGCGTCCCGTGCGTTGACCGCATGCACTTTGGGGAGGGGCTTAACGTAGGTCTCCGTGGCAGTCTTCAATTTCCTGTGGCACAGCCAATGGGACATGTCCTGGTAGGCCACGCCCATCAGCTCACAGAACACCGTCAGGTGACCATTGTCAGGCTGCAAGGACACAATAACATAATATAATACCACAATCACAACATGAACATCAGTTTGGGACAAAGGCCTGGTTTCCTGGACACAGATTAAGCTTAGTCCTGGACTAAGTAGCACTTTCAATGGAGATTCAGTGGACCAAAAAATAAATACGATTTTCCATTGAGTGTGTTTTTTAGTTCAGGACTAGGCTTAAAAATCGGTGTCCGGGAAACCTGCCCTAACATAAAAGGGCCAGCATTCCATGCAAAACCAACATTGAATTGGCAGCATTGTTGTACTTTCGACAGCCCCTTAGGCTACACTCCGTGATGCCTTGTACGGCATGGCTCTATGCTGACAAGGGAAAATGTGCAGGACAGTCCTGTGAGAATAGTCAAACATGTTATAATAGAGCTCCCTATTCCAATACCTATACAGGACCCATTGGGCTAGAAAATGGCATGCTTTATATATAGGGGAAAGGCTGCAATTTTGGGACATAGCCAGAGTCTGTTTTGAACTCACCAGGATGGTACTGCTGTCTGCCGATATCTCTTTCACCTCCACATTGCCAAGGTGAAGCAGAGCAGCCAGGATGTGGAAAAGTTTCATTTGGTACGTGTCACTGATTCCTGAAACAAAAAAAAACAGAGAAAAGAGAAGAAAAAAAAGCTTTTAGTGGCGTCTCTAGTGACTACAAACAGGTCTGGCTCTCCACCAGGCCCAACCCTGCTTGGCTGGCTTCAGATGCAGACCAGAAGCTGCTGCTGGCAAACAGACACTACAGACCAACGTGTGCTGAACTAGACTTGAATATAGAGTAATACATAGCTAGACAAATGTATTGCTGAATAAACTCCTAGTGAACAAAACTACATTCATTATCATTTTATTTCTGCACAACCACAGTTGCCGGTACAGTATTTGCTTGGGATATTTGGCTATTATACTAACTCACCTAACAATGAGAAAGCCTTCCTTGTGCTGCACATCTCTTTGGCATCGTCTACTCCCTCTATGACAGGGCTTCCTCCCTGGTTGGTACAGTGGAAATCATCAGCGCTACCTGCAGACAGCGACCATACACAACAACAATGGCCTCAGGTCAATCTATCTGCCATAGCTTTCCTATGAATACATCATTCAGCATGTTTATGGAGCCTGCAATGAGTTAGCATGATAACCTGATCCCAGATCAGGTTTTGGATGCATTTCATTAAGGATATTCCACCAAACCACTCTGTGTGGAAACATATTCCTTTCATACATAAAGGGAATAGCTGCACACAAATGGTTTGATTTTCTGTTTTCCGTGACAGCAGCATTCCACACTCTGGATGGAAGCATGATTTTCTGTTGCCGTGACAGCAGCATTCCACGCTCTGGATGGAAGCATGATTTTCTGTTGCCGTGACAGCAGCATTCCACACTCTGGATGGAAGCATGATTTTCTGTTGCCGTGACAGCAGCATTCCACGCTCTGGATGGAAGCATGATTTTCTGTTGCCATGACAGCAGCATTCCACGCTCTGGATGGATGCATGATTTTCTGTTGCCGTGACAGCAGCATTCCACGCTCTGGATGGATGCATGATTTTCTGTTGCCGTGACAGCAGCATTCCACGCTCTGGATGGATGCATGATTTTCTGTTGCCGTGACAGCAGCATTCCACGCTCTGGATGGATGCATGATTTTCTGTTGCCGTGACAAGAGCTACCCTCCTGTAGGTTTTAACTCCAACCCTGTTCCTGGAGAGCTACCCTCCTGTAGGTTTTAACTCCAACCCTGTTCCTGGAGAGCTACCCTCCTGTAGGTTTTAACTCCAACCCTGTTCCTGGAGAGCTACCCTCCTGTAGGTTTTAACTCCAACCCTGTTCCTGGAGAGCTACCCTCCTGTAGGTTTTCACTCCAACTCCAGTTGTAACTAACCTGCTTCAGCTCATCAGCCAGCTAATTATTAGAATCAGGCATGCTAGATTAGGGTTGAAGCAAAAACGTGCAGGATCACAGGTCGTCAGGAACAAGGTTGGAGAGCCTTGGTGTATAATATATACTAAACAAAAATATAAAACTTAACATGCAGCAATTTCAAAGACTTTACTAAGTTACAGTTCATATAAGGAAATAAATCATAGAACTGAATTTATTAGGTCCTAATCTATACATTTCACATGACTGGGAATACAGATATGCATCTGTTGGTCACAGATACCTTTAAAAAAAAACAAAAAAAACAAGTAGGGACGTGGATCGGAAAACCAGTCAGTATCTGGTGTGACCACCATTTGTCTCATGCAGAGTGACACATCTCCTTCACATAGTGTTGATCAGGCTGTTGATTGTGGCCTGTGGAATGTTTTCCCACTCCTCTTCCATGGCTGGGAAAAGTTGTTGGATATTTGGCTGGAACTGGAACACACTGTCGTACGCGTCGATCCAGAGCATCCCAAACATGCTCAATGGGTGACATGTCTGGTTAGTATGCAGGGCATGGAAGAACTGGGACATTTTCAGCTTCCAGAAATTGTGTTCAGATCCTTGCGACATGGGGCTGTACATTATCATGTTGAAACATGAGGTGATTGCGGCAGATGAATGGCACGACAATGGGCCTCAGGATCTCGTCACGGTATCACTGCATTCAAATTTCCATAGCTTATGTCTGCCCATGCCATAACCCCACCGCCACCATGGGGCACTCTGTCCACAACGTTGACATCAGCAAACCACTCGCCCACACAACGCCAAAAGTGGTCTGTGGTTGTGAGGCCAGTGGAACGTACTGCCAAATTCTCTAAAACAACGTTGGAGGCGGCTTATGGTAGAGAAATTAATATAAAATTCTCTGGCAACAGCTCTGGTGGACATTCCTGCAATCAGCATACCAATTACATGAGCTCTCAACTTGAGACATCTGTGGGATTGTGTTGTGTGACAAAACTGCAAATTTCTAGAGTGGCCTTAGATTGTCCACAGCACAAGGTGCACCTGTGTAAGGATCATGCTGTTTAATCAACTTCTTGATATGTCACACCTGTCAGGTGGATGGATTATCTTGGCAAAGGACAAATGCTCACTAACAAGGATGTAAAAAAAAATTGTGGAGAAAATTTGAGAGAAATAAGATTTATATTTCCGCTCATGAAAACATTGGACAAGCACATGTGTCGCGTTATATTTTTGGTTTAGTGTAGAATCATACCTAACTGGAGAGTTTTGAACTCAGGTAGGTGTGAGGAGGCACACAGTTGGTAGAAGATATGGTAGTTCCTCTCCTCGGTAGCCTGCAAAGACAACAAAGTGTCTCATCAAATCATGTTTTAAATAAAAATAAGACAGACTAGCAGTGGCCTCTTTCTCTTCAGGAATGTGTTTGTTAGAAAATCATAAAGCCCCATAATTCATTAGGAAGAAGAGGAACGAGGACATCTCAGCTGTAGCAAGACCTCCCCAGTCAACATACAGTGAAGAATTCCTTTTACAGATGAGAAACTCAGAAACGGGGTCATGTTGAGTAGGCATGAAACAGTTTGCCCTAAAGAACACACCCTGGACTCCAGCTATACCAAATACAGTCAATGTATTGGACCTCACCTGAAACACCACTCTAGATTTCTCCAGGAGATACGTCCTCATGTTGGCCCCGATGATGCGATAGTTTTTGTCGAATCCAATCTCGATGTACTTCCCAAAGCGACTGCTGTTGTCGTTTCTAGTCGTCTTTGCATTCCCGATGGCCTAGAGGAAAAACAGAATTAACTGGCTCCAGGTATCATTTGATAGACAAGTAAATCTGGGCCATGTTCTTCAGGGCAAAACGTTGTGGAACTTTTCCCGATATATATACTGTATATCCTGTAGAAACAAACATACCATTGACGTGTAGTCAGCTCTATTTGAAAACTCCACAACATTTTGCCTTTTAACTTCCAACAATGATTGCCCTTCTAGGATCTATTAAGTTTATTGAATTGAAAGAAGACCTGTGGTCTCTTACCTCCATGATGGGGCTGGAGGCCAGCACTCGCTCCTCCACATTAGCCTCGCTGGAGGACCCGCTGACTGTAGCAAAGTACCGCATGGCATACTTAGCAGAGACTGTTTTACCAGCCCCAGACTCCCCACTCACTATGATGGACTGGTTCCTCTGATCTCTAGAAGAAGAAGAACAAGTTATTTTAAAAGTGCATCCTTTTTTCCCCCAGCCTTCCTTGAAGTAATCACTGACGTGGCATGACTGGACAGCTGAAAGCCATGTGGTGAAGCCCTTAACGTCACCTGTCCAATCATGTCAAGAGTGGAAGAAAGCACGGCCAAGACATTCAGCTGAGTGATGGACAGACCTGGCCATCTGTTTGTAAGCCTCCTCTGCCACAGCGAAGATGTGAGGGTCCATATCGCCCATGTTCTGTCCACTGTAGGCATGGATGATGTCATGGGCATAGATGGGAATACTCTCATAGGGGTTGATGGCAACCAACACGATGCCTGAATGAATTCACATCAACAAATCAGTGACATGATAAATCATGATAAATCACACGCACACACTCAAGATTTGGTTTGCCAGATACAGATATAAATTCAGGACAATATGACGACAATTATCTCATTTCCACATGAACATTTCCCGATAAAATCTCCAGCTCCATCACAATTGCATATTTACGGCGGTTAAAACAAGCATATTTACGGCGGTTAAAACAAACATATTTACAGCGGCTAAAACAAGCATATTTACAGCGGCTAAAACAAACATATTTACGGCGGTTAAAACAAGCATATTTACAGCGGCTAAAACAAGCATATTTACGGCGGTTAAAACAAGCATATTTACAGCGGCTAAAACAAGCATATTTACGGCGGTTAAAACAAACATATTTACAGCGGCTAAAACAAGCATATTTACAGCGGCTAAAACAAGCATATTTACGGCGGTTAAAACAAGCATATTTACAGCGGCTAAAACAAGCATATTTACAGCGGTTAAAACAAGCATATTTACAGCGGCTAAAACAAGCATATTTACAGCGGTTAAAACAAGCATATTTACAGCGGTTAAAACAAGCATATTTACAGCGGTTAAAACAAGCATATTTACAGCGGCTAAAACAAGCATATTTACAGCGGCTAAAACAAGCATATTTAGGTAACACATTCTGAATGGTAGGTCAGAATGTCAGGACTCAGACTTCTGAATATATGATCGACACTATCTATATTACCTCAAACGGAACTGACAGTCCTGTGAACAGGACTCCAAAGTCTACAGTGAGTCACCAGAACAGAGTTAAAGGCTTTAGTTTTTACCGCAACACATGTCGATGGACTTGGGAGTGTGTCTGTCTCTTTACCGCAGTACGTGTCGATGGACTTGGGAGTGTGTCTGTCTTTTTACCGCAGTACGTGTCGATGGACTTGGGAGTGTGTCTGTCTCTTTACCGCAGTACGTGTAGATCATCTTGGACTCCACAAAGCGCACTTTGAGGTTGTGTAGAACTGCTGGTTCGTGGAGGTAGCTGAGAGCTGTCAGGTCATTCTCCCCCACCAGGATGTCAGGGTTCCTTAGCGGGGGTAAACTGTTGGTCTTGGGGTCGATCTTGTGTTCCACGTTCTGGAATGAAACACAGCAGTACGATGAACACAACACCCCCAAAAAATAACAATAACGTATATATATATATATATATATATATTCACTGGACAAGCACTGGAAATTAGTGCAAGCTTATGTCGGATGGTACAATGTATCTAATATGGGTTGTTTATTCAATGTTGGAATTGTATACAGTATGCCTTCTAATTAATTAAAAGTGCACTATGCATGAAATCACACCACCATTTCCTGGTTGCTAAAATTCTAATAGTTTTTGCCTAATTTCAGTTGTTGTAACAAAACAAGCAGGTCTAGTATACAGAATCATTGTACCATCTAAACCGCTGTGAAATATATTTTCCCATCACCAAAAAATATTGTATTTTTAGCTGTTTTGAAGCTGGTGTATAAAACCGAAAAAGAAAAAACTTTACGAGAAACATACAAATAGCGCACTTAGAACAGATCTACCTTCTTAGACTTGCTTTCAATGGGAATGACAGATCTATAACTCACATTTCTATGTGAATTTCATCAGGTCACCTAAACAAAAGTGACATATTGCAGCTTTAAGTACTTTTAAGTACAGAGTAATTAGTCTTTCTTCCATGTGTCCATTAAATAGAGAGTTAAAATGGTGATTCTCTTCTGCCCAACCACTCAGATAACATCTTGGGCTTATTTCCATACCTGAAGTACATGGATTACATGCCTCAACTTGAACCTACAGCTGCCGTGCACAGAAAAACGTTTGGAGTAAAAGCACCGTAGGTATGGTGTTGTGGCCTCTTGCTTTTTCAGTCCCTGTAAAATCTAAATGTTTAGGCTACTGAACATGTGTGCCCAAACTGTAGCTGTAGTGTGAAGCCTTCACTTACTCAAGCCAAGGTGGTAACCAACTTTAGCAACATATTTTAGGCTGAAGTAAATGTATCAACTAGGTACATAAATTAAACAGGAGAATAATTATTTACAACACGGATGATACTGTGGTGGGTCAAGTCCTCAGAATGTAACAGCCATAGTCAAAACCCTGCCCCCGTCTTTATCCAAATCCCCCTTTCCTTCTTTCTATTCCAACGAGACCCATCTCTCCATACCCACCAGACCCAGAGACCCATCTCTCCATACCCACCAGAGCCAGAGACCCATCTCTCCACCCCTCCGACCCATCTCTCCACCCCTCCAGACCCATCTCTCTACCCCTCCAGACCCATCTCTCTACCCCTCCAGAACCATCTCTCTACCCATCCAGACCCATCTCTCTACCCATCCAGACCCATCTCTCTACCCCTCCAGATCCATCTCTCCACCCCTCCAGACCCAGCTCCTCTCTCACTGTGCCATCCTCCAGCTGTAGACACAGAGCCCTGTCTCCAGGAGTGTAGTCCTTGGTGAGCTCTGCTGGCTTCCATGCCTCCACAGCATCTGGGAGCCAGACCCGGGCATACTGCAGGACAGAGGGTTAATGGTTAATGCATGGCCATGTCAACAACATATAGCGACATGTATGACTGAAAAGCGAGGAGTCATAGACATGGCTAGGCAACATACTGACCTTTGTATTATGATCTAGTCTAATTATACAGAGGGAGTAGAGGGACACTTGGGACACAGGTTAATGTATAGACATGTCAACATAACGAAAATGTTGCACTACCGCTATCCAGAATAGATGCAGAGCCTTCGCTTGCTCACACTCCGGGTCAGACAGGTTTTCTGCAGAGCTGGCGCGATATTATTGCTCTGAAAATGTACCTCCATCCAGGGACGAGAAAGGCATTTTACTCCTAGTTCTCCTATTATCCCAACTCTTTTCTTTTTAGCAGTCGTTCAATCTTCTCGGTGTAAGAGTTCGGATAACGGGACAATTCAGAGTATAACTGATTTCTCATTCCTGGATTGAGGTACATTTTCCCAGCCTTATTTTTATCTTAATTTATACAGGAAATTTGTCCGAGCCGAGCGCAGCTGTAAACACGCATCCAGTCAGAATCTATTCTGGATGCACAACTGCATTCTAGTCTAATCTAAATGATCAGTGCCATTTAAAATAAATCTGTGACCATTCTCTTCGAATATACGATCTAATATCACTATGGATGAGATGCTCACTTTTTACTTATTTAGTCAATAATCATCATTGATGTTTCTCACGAACAAAACCATTGATGTCACTAAGAACTTTGTAATCTTGATGTAACTCACAACGTAGTAGTTGAGGAACGCTCAACTCCATTCCCTTAACCCGAGGCGATATACACGGAGTAACATGAACTTTCCACAGCTGTGTCATCACTCATCACTGTCTGTGGCACAGTTATCGTTGACGTGTTGCAAAATGTCTTTCACAATTACCTAACGTTTACATGAAGGCACGCACATTAACTGTGCTTCTTCAAGTGAGAACAAAACTGAGGCCAATGTCGATAAAATAGCGGAGCTCCATTTAACTGTTATCTAGTCTTTCAGTAAATGATCCTATAGTCCTACTACTTTACATGCCACTGCCAGCTACCTACTGATCATATTAACCTACCTTGGAGTATAGTTCAGAAGCTGCCATGACAGGCAATATGCTTTATAGCCACTCTTCACTTTGGCCTCTGTCTCTTCATTCGCGACCCAGTGAATAAATATACAAATGTAAAGGAAAAAGTAGCGGTTGGAGAGAAAATAGCGGCTACGTGCCGACAGAAATCTCCATACTTCTTCAAGTGTGAAGTCTCTGTGCATTATGGGTTTGTCTATTCCGCGTGTCCGGTGACTGTTGCCTTGAAAGGTGAGTGACGCGAACCTCCTTGTGGCTGCTTGGTTTATTACATATTACAATTATAACGTTCAAACAACCACAGTTAATTAATGATGTACCTGAAACCCTTAACAGAGAGTTACAGTCAGTTTTGGAATGGGTGGCCAGTAATAAACTGGTCCTGAACATCTCTAAAACTAAGAGCATTGTATTTGGTACAAATCGTTCCTTAAATTCTAGACCTCAGCTGAATTTGGTAATGAATGGTGTCACATTGGTGTGGCTGTTGAAAAAATGGAGGAGATTAAATTATTTGGGGTTACCTTAGATTGTAAACTGTCATGGACAAAACATATCGATTCAATGGTTGTAAAGATGGGGGGAGATCTGTCTGTAACAAACAGATGCTCTGCACAAAGCAAGACCTGCAGGCTCTAGTTTTATCTTATCTTGATTATTGTCCAGTCATTTGGTCAAGTGCTGCCGAGAAGTGACCTAGTTAAGCTGCAGCTGGCCCAGAACAGAGCTGCACGTCTTGCTCTTCGTTGTAATCAGAGGGCTGAAATAAATACTATGCATGCCAGTCTTTCTTGGCTAAGAGTTGAGGAGAGACTGACTGACTCACTTCATATTTTTATAAGAAACATTAATGTGTTGGAAATTCCAAATCAAAGCAAATCAAATATCCAACTTGTAGATACGACCAGCCTGGTCTGACTGGGTCAGTAACACATAGACACATAGGCTTAGCTGATTCTCCATACTGTGAAGATAATGTGTTTGGAGTATAATAAAAAATGTTGAGACAAGAAGAGGGGGAGGGGTGAAGATATAGGCCAGTCTCCATCCAGAACGGCTCACCAGGCCAGGGGTGTGTGACGAAGATATATGCCAGTCTCTCTCCAGAACGGCTCAGCAGGCCAGGGGTGTGTAGCGAAGATATATGCCAGTCTCTCTCCAGAACGGCTCACCAGGCCAGGGGTGTGTGACGAAGATATAGGCCAGTCTATCTCCAGAACGGCTCAGCTGTCTCCCGCCAGTTCTTGGCGTTCATTATTTCATTGTGTGAATTGTTTGCCTTTTTATCTTTGATTTTGATCAATTCACAAGTACATATGTCGCCACTCGCCAGTAGTAAATGTACCGTTAATCTCCCGTCATTTTGGTTACATTAATTTCTGTTAATGCATGTATTAATTACAGTAATTTACCGTTCTCATTCTCAGAGTAGAAACGTTGTTTGCAGAGTTCACAACCTGCTTCACTTGTGAGAAACATGTTTTGGTATATTTCATAAACATAATTTTTTTTTCATTGTCTTTTTGTTTGGAGTGTTCCATGTGAGCAATGAGCAATGTGTCTGGTTTCTCTGTCCTGATAATGTTGAGGGAGCGCATGGGTCTAAGCACGTATAGAAGCACCTGGTCTGCTGCTCAGAAATGTAAGACATTGCTTTTTTGAACATCCATTGTGAATGATTATATATTAAAACTATTTGAAAAAAATCTTTCCAACAATCTGCCCCTCGATAATCACCAGTCCTCGGTGTGAAAGGTTAATGATGACAGCTGACCGATACCAGACCTAGAAACCTGGATTGATGTGCTCAGCAGAAGAGGCCTTGAAGCGCTAGATGAGAGACATGGTACCAGCTGACTGATACCAGACCTAGAAACCTGGATAGATGGGCTCAGCGGAAGAGGCCTTGAAGTGCTAGATGAGAGATATGGTACCAGCTGACTGATACCAGACCTAGAAACCTGGATAGACGGGCTCAGCGGAAGAGGCCTTGAAGCGCTAGATGAGAGACATGGTACCCCTCACGGTGTAGAAGGAGAGGGTGCCTGCCGAAAGGTCCAAGAAGACCCCCTATCCGGGATGAATAGGGTGCGTTGATCTCCACCTGGTCTTTACTATGCCGGGCAGAGTAGCTAGAATGGGAGCAGAAGAGGTTTGCTGTTGTAACCGATGCGGCAGCTGTCCCCGTAGCCTGTCCCCGTAGCCTGTCCCCGTAGCCTGTCCTCTTGAGGTCCTTTTAGGTGACTCCTACGCAGGCCCCCTTTTTCGCTCCAACTCCCAGTAGTAAGCACCTCCGGACAAGGGATCCTTGCAGAGGACCTGGGGCAGGCAGTCGAACCTTGAGGTACTGTCGGCGTGGCGCTGAGCCTCCTTCTTGTTACCTCTAGACTGGAACAGCTGGCAGTAGGCTGTGATGGCGCTGAGCCTCCTTCTTGTTACCTCTAGACTGGAACAGCTGGCAGTAGGCTGTGATGGCGCTGAGCCTCCTTCTTGTTACCTCTAGACTGGCACAGCTGGCGGTAGGCTGTGATGGCGCTGAGCCTCCTTCTTGTTACCTCTAGACTGGAA
>QNTS01003672.1:55890-70691 GCA_003317085.1 Hucho hucho | reverse complement strand
CCCCCCCCCCCTGGAGATTAAGCCATTAAAAAGTAGAAATAGCTTTAAAAAGCAGGCAAAGGTTTTAATTTGGACAAGGTTGTCTAAGTCAGAGACACCACCCCCCTGCTGCTGGTCAGGTGTATTTATTTGAAGGATAGGTATGATGTGCAATTAATAGATAGTTTTAATGTGAAATTAATATGGTTGATTTTTTAAGGTTAGGGGGAAGTGGAGTGAATAGTGACACTTTTTAAGATGTCAATATAAATGAATGTATTGATGGTTGTTTGTAATTTTGTCTTGCCTTTTAATCATTATATGAGTTATTGTTTTTACCATCGAGGACCACTTTGGAAACAAGCCATTTAATGAATACTTTCAAGTGATATCCTCCGGGTTCCCATTGTACATTTTGTTGTATATTGTTGTCTGTTACCCAAAATAAATTCAATTCAATCTGTAAGCATAAAAACAACCAGATTTATTTAATGTTATTAAAAACATGGTCCAGATTTGTCAAATTACAAATGTGTCAAGTAAGTAAAATAAATATAACCCATTTTTAGGTTATGAAGATTCCAATATTAATTTAAAATTAGAAATGGAAAAATAATTGTAAAGTGACTTTGGGTCGCTATATAGGGTCATATGTATTATTATTAGAATCAAACCTTGTTTCAACAGTTCACAGGTCTGTTCTGGAACAAAAAAAGAAGCCAACCATGTGGGATACTGGATTAATCGATATGAAATATTAAAAGAATATATCAAATTGTCAAAACGCAGATGAGTTCATAAAGCCAACGTGGTTCTAGATTAGTTTGTCTTCTTGCCATCTCCATTGCGGTCATTTGGCATGACAATTCCACATGGAATTGGCAAGAGAGCAAACAGACTAGCACCCAGGCTACAGACCATCACCCAGACTAATAAATGTATGGATTTGAAGGTAAATGGGCCTAATATATTCTCCTCCACGTTCATTGTGTTCGTCGCCAGTGTTGGTCAATTTATACAGACACTACAGCTGAAGTATTACAGCTACTGTGAAAGCAGGAAAACAAGTAAAACGTAAGCCAAGAGAACAAAGTTAAGTCAAAACAAAAAACTATTGTGCAAAACTATTTTAATTTACAAATGGCACAACGTGACTGCACACAGTCAATGCACATGCACACCGTTCAAACCGACACTAAACCTAAACCTACCGGAGTCTCAGAATGTGGCAGGCATTCCTAGGCTAGATTCACAAAGGCTGTGTCATCAGAAATGGCATCCTATCCCAGAGCCTCACAGGTAGTGCACTACATAGGGATCCATTTCAGACAAGCAGAGATTCTCTCACTGGAGTGAGTGAGCAAATATTGCCCAAGAGAAAACAGCGGCTCATAAACTGTTAAAGGCCATTTAAAGAGGTTTAGAGGAGATTGATAATATACAGGACAGCTACTGTGCGATACAGGCTATTTTCAATCAATGCGTCAAAACAAAGAACATAGCTTTTGGACAGTGGAGAGGGGGGGCATTAGACTGATGGTACCAGATCGGTTTGTGTTGTCTAGACAATGACTGTAGGTCAAGAAGTTGGCCAGACAGCAGAAATAAATCTGTAACCAGAATAGAAGAGGATTCTAGCAGTGATCCAAGAATTCTCATCAGTTGGTTCTAGAATATTACCACATCATTTAAAATGTCTATAGAAGGTAAAACATTTCTAAGATATTGACCTGGCCTCTCCCATACATGGTGATAGGTTATGCACAGTTTACATCAGCCACTACAGTAGATACAGGCCCCTTTGAAGTAGACTTTGCAAACATTTGTCCCTTTAAACCAATCATTTCAGTCACTATCCGAAGACAGTCATCCTCTGGCAGCAATATTTCTCAGGAGTCTTTCTGCTTGATTCTCAAAAATATTATTTTTCAGAATTCATATAGAGGCGGTGATGGGGGGAAAAAGGGGGCAGAAGACAAGAGGTCTAGGAAAGAAGAGAGGTCGAGGGAGAGGGAGAGAGAGAGCATGCACTGATCTGAATTACCTCTCTGCCCCTTCCCTTTGGCCCTAACCATTCAATGTTTGCAAATCTGTAAGGTGTAGGTACTGTAGTGGAAGCGACAGCAAGATACATCAAACATTGAAGGGTTAAGGCCAAGAGGTAAGGGTAGTAGGGATTGAATTGGGACCGGCTCGAGAGAAAGAGACAGCGATGGAATGGTAACACCGGAACAGAACAGGTCAAAGTTCCAAAGCTTCCCTAGTTCCATCAGCCTCTCAGCCAGCCAGTTTGCTGGCCACGATAGAGGGCTTCCTCTGGGGGATGTCCTGGGGTGTGGGGATGTGGTCCCCGGTTATCTCTGCCTTCTCAGCCGGCGTCACTGCAGGGAGCTGCTGCTTGTTCTTCACCTTAGCCTTGGCCATGTTGTAGTCCCCAGAGTCAAAGAACTTTTGCTGCACAGAGAAATGAATAAAAATCACAGATCAGATATAGTACAGCCTTTACAAAAAGATGTTGTTTATGTTGTCCAAGAAAATGAAAACCAATGCTTATAAAAAGCACGACAATGATTCCATAACAAAAATGCATTGCTGTGAAAGTAAGTGAATGTAAAGTGTAAATAGCCTAGTTTGCATGTTCAGCCTAACTAGAAGCATCTACAGCTACCAACGTGTTGTGTGTTTTGCAGGGCACCACCATAGGGCCATTTTACCCCTTTCTGAAGGCGTTTCCGGAGCAGGTCAGAGCCCCCAGGCTTGGCTCCAAGATGAGGGAACCTGGCCTTCAGTTTCACCTCCTCCGCCTTCTCTGGGCTGAGGACTGTGTCATCCATCTCCTGTGTTGACAGAAGAACACACATACACAGTATAAAAAAAAAAACACACAAAATCAATGGGGTTGGGGTGACATGTAATGTGATGATGTAATGCCACGTTACCAACAAAACCAAATCAAAATGTATTTATAAAGCCCTTCTTACATCAGCTGATGTCACAGAGTGCTGTACAGAAACCCAGACCTAAAAAAACCCCAAACAGCAAGCAATGCAGGTGTAGAAGCACAGTGGCTAGGGAAAAACTCCCTAGAAAGGCCCAGAACCTAGGAAGAAACCTAGAGAGGAACCAGGCTGTGAGGGGTGGCCAGTCCTCTTCTGGCTGTGTCCCGGGTGGAGATTATAACAGAAACATGGACAAGATGTTCAAATGCTCATAAGAGATTGACCAACAACAACAACAACAACAACAAAAAAAGGGTGTTTTGTCAATGTCGAGGTTGACAAGTCGATTAAAGCTTAGCTAGTGGTTATGATTGTATCGGATAAATGATGGCCTTTTGATTGAGTGGGGTTAGGTGGCAACATAACCTTCTGAGTATCTGCAATGTGCCCCCCCCCCCAAAAAAAAAAAACCAAAGTAGCTTTGCGGCATGCATGAACATCTAGCTAAACTACATAGCTTCATCAATTTACCACCGTGTTGCTAACTAGCTAAAACACTCATCTTGATAGTTAAAATTCACGGTTATGCACACACTTCAATGTACGGCGAGGATACATTTGAAATGAACTAAGTTACTAACGTTAACCAGCTAACTAACCAGCTAACCAACTAACTAACTAACCAACTAACTAACTAAATTGATGGCTAGCAAGCTACTAGCAATGTATCAATAACCTAGCGTGTTAGCGTCAGAAATAATAAGAATAAACCTAACCTGGTGTTCCTCATGCGTCGCCTCGTCGATGGCAGGCCTTGTTCCTTCAATCTCCTCGGACATGGCGAACTATGGAAAGATCCAGTTTTCGACTAAACTGAAGTTCACACCAACACAACTACAGACACACAGCTACTAGCCAGACCGCCTACACAGAGAAAGGCCGTGTGTTTGGACGCTCCCTCCCTTTTCTCTCGTGGTGCAGCAGATGGTATGTAGACGGGTTCTCTCTCTCTATTTCTATTTCTCTCTCTCTCTATTTCTCTCTCTCCTCTCTCTCTCTATTTCTCTCTCTCCTCTCTCTCTCCTCTCTCTCTATTTCTCTCTCTCTCTCTCTTTCTCTCTTTCTCTCTCTCTCTTTCTCTCTCCTTTCTCTCTCTATTTCTCTCTCCTTTCTCTCTCTCTCTCTATTTCTCTCTCTCTCTCTCTCTCTTTCTCTCTCTCTCTCCTCTCTATTTCTCTCTCTATTTCTCTCTCTCTCTCTCATGCGCTTGCTTCTTCTTCTTTAGGGTTTTATTGGCGGATTACATCCCAAAAGGTGTATTGCCGCCACCTACTGGGTGGGGTACAAACTGAGATGCATACGTTTTGGGGCCGTTAGAATATAGAACCATTAAGGGGCCTCCCAAGTGGCGCAGTGGTCTAAGGTACACAGCTGGACATCACCGGGAGGCCCACGAGGCAGAGCACAATTGACCCAGCATCGTCTGGGTTAGGGGAGGGTTTTGGATATCCTTGTCCCATCGCGCTCTAGCAACTCATTGTGGCTGGCCGGGTGCCTGCATGTTGACTTCGGTCGCCAGCTGGACAGCGTTTCCTATGTCACTTTATTTAACTTGGCAAGTCAGTTAAGAACAAATTCTTATTTACAATGATGGCATACCAAAAGGCAAATGTCCTGGGAGGACACAACAGGACAAGAGAGACAACACAACACTACATAAACAGAGACCTAAGACAACAACATAGCAAGGCATCAGCACATGACACCACAACATGGTAGCAACACAACATGGTACAAACATTATTGGGCACAGACAACAGCACAAAGGGCAAGAACGTAGAGACAACAATACATCACGCAAAGAGGCCTCAACTGTCAGTAAGAGTGTCCATGATTGAGTCTTTGAATGAAGAAATTGAGATAAAACTGTCCAGTTTGAGTGTGTGTTGCAGCTCATTCCAGTCGCCAGCTGCAGCGAACTGAAAAGAGGAGCGACCCATGGATGTGTGTGTTTTGGGGACCTTTAACAGAATGTGACTGTCAGAACGGATGTTGTATGTGGAGGATGAGGGCTACAGTAGATATCTCAGATAGGGGGGAGTGAGGCCTAAGAGGGTTTTATAAATAAGCATCAACCAGTGGGTCTTGTGACGGGTATACAGAGATGACCAGTTTACAGAGGAGTATAGAGTGCAGTGATGTGTCCTATAAGGAGCACTGGTGGCAAATCTGATGGCCGAATGGTAAACAACATCTAGCAGCTCGAGAGCACCCTTACCTGCCGATCTATAAATGATGTCTCTGTAATCTAGTATGGGTAGGATGGTCATCTGAATCAGGGTTGGTTTGGCAGCTGGGGTGAAAGAGGAGAGATTACGATAGAGGAAACCAAGTCTAGATTTAACTTTAGCCTGCAACTTTGATATGTGCTGAGAGAAGGACAGTGTACCATCTAGCCATACTCCCAAGTACTTGTATGAGGTGACTACTTCAAGCTCTAAACCCTCAGAGGTAGTAATCACACCTGTGGGGAGAAGGGAATTCTTCTTACCAAACCACATGACCTTTGTTTTGGAGGTGTTCAGAACAAGGTTAAGGGCAGAGAAATCTTGTTGGACACTAAGAAAGCTTTGTTGTAGAGCATTTAACACAACATCCGGGAAGGGGCCAGCTGAGTATAAGACTGTATCATCTGCATATAGATGGATGAGAGAGCTATGTTATTGATGTAAATTGAGAAGAGCGTCGGGTCGTATGGTTAAGCGAGCAGTGTGTCAAGAAACAGTGCGGCTTGGCTGGGTTGTGTTTCGGAGGAGGCACAGCTCTCGACCTTCGCCTCTCCCGAGTCCGTAGGGGAGTTGCAGCGATGGGACAAGACTGTAACTACCAATCGGGGAGCAAATGGGGTAAAAAGTCAAATATAGACCCATTGAACCCTTTCTTCCCCACTTCCATGGAAGTGATCCCTAAACACCCTAAATCCCATATGGGGCGGCAGCGTAGCCTAGTGGTTAGAGCGTTGGACTAGTAACTGAAAGGCTTCAAGTTCAAATCCCTGAGCTGACAAGGTACAAACCTGTCGTTCTGCCCCTGATAGCAACACAACAGGGTACAAACATTGGGCACAGGCAGTTAACCCGCTGTCATTGAAAATAAGAATTTGTTCTTAACTGACTTGCCTAGTAAAATAAAGGTTCAAAAAAATAATTATGAACATCCATTTATGACAAACAAAATGTCAATATTTACTCATAAAATTTTTGAAGAAAGAATCAGTGAGTACACATTAAGGTGTACTCACACATTAAGGAGGTTTCATTCACCAAATCATGGGTTGCATGTTTCGACACAATATTGTTTTGAACTGATGCCCGACTGAGCGTTCTCCTCAATACATCGTCAACGAGCGCTGATGAAGATTTAATCCAAAAGTGCATTACAGAGGCTTGGAAATACAATGACGTTCAGATAATACAATGAGACAGATATTTCGCCCGATGTATAAAAATGTGAAGCATCCGCGCATTGGCCTTTCCACTCACTGTATGGTAATTGAGAGGAAGCTCAGTGGTCCGCAGTGCGAGAAGATTGGAACGAGATGGATTTCGGCAGACATTCTGCTCATTTTCTCATCAGATGAAACATTTGATCTCAATACACTTATCCGTTCCCAATAACTCAAATCTGTTACGAACAGAGTGGACAAAGTTTTGTAGACTTTGAAGCCAAAGTTGCGTTATTTAGGAGTGCAAAGGCACATTTTGTTATTGCACACACGCACACTATAGAGTAGGCGTTTCCATATGCAAATATGCAAATAACACGCCAATAGGATCTTGTTAGCTCATGCTTGGCTCTGCCCACTATGACTCGTTTGTTCCCGGTTGAAACGACAGGCTGCGGTCTATCTTGGTTTAGTTATAAAGATCTTTGGTATAACGTTAGCGTTTGCAAAGCGATTTTTTTTTTTTTTTATAAACTTTGCTTGTTTAATGACAACATTTGTTGTCTAAAGTAAAATTGGACTACAATGACGGCAAAGTTGTTTGCTACTAAATATTTGACTACTTTAGCATCATGTCATCGTATTTCCCGAGCACTATAGTGTAATTTAGACGAGACAGTCACTACTTTCGGGCACCACTATGACGCTGCCGATCGAGGGCGGCTTGGAGAAGGTTTAGAGGTGCAACCTACAGTATCAATAACATTCACTGTGTTTATCACACCACAAACAGTGGTAGACACTGTCGTGGAAATATTGAATTGTCTCCTACATCACAAATATAAGAATGGAATACCTGCTTTTCCCCCCCAAACAGATACAATTTTATTTGTCAACATCCTTCG
Organism: Hucho hucho; assembly: GCA_003317085.1. Taxonomy (NCBI): domain Eukaryota; kingdom Metazoa; phylum Chordata; class Actinopteri; order Salmoniformes; family Salmonidae; genus Hucho; species Hucho hucho. Next base: position 63,423 of record QNTS01003672.1, on the reverse strand, counting down.
TAAAACAACAGTGTAGACTGTTAAATGCTTACTCACGGGTTCTTTTTTAAACAATGCATTTATAGATAAAACATTAAACAAACAAAAAAATAATAGTGACACGAGGAATAAATACACACAGTGAATAACAAATGACTAGTGATATCAACCTCAAACTCCATCCACAGGCTGTATAACCTAGTTCATTTCAGAAATGATGGATGAATGGAATGCTCAAGACACGAGACAAACATTACGTGAATAAGGGCCTTTGTCTCGTTTTTTTTAAACAAAAATAATACAGTCGCTAGTGAAAGTCTACACACCCCTTGCAGTTTTCACATTTTAAAAAAGGACTAGTTCACTATTTTACATCTTGATGTTAGATGGTTCCTTACCCTGAAAGTTGTCTCTGGACCAGGGGAAACTGTAATCCATGGTTCCGTTTTCTTTAAACAGCCATTCCACTTTAGCTACCACTAGTTGAAACATCTATGGAAGTGATGTGATCATGTTTCTAAAAATAAAATGTCAAAATCACCTGAAATCAACTCCATATTTGGTTTAATGTTAGTTAAAAGGTGATTTGTCCATAAAAAAAAATAAAAAAATCAACAACATACTCACATGCCCCCCATCACTTCCATAGATTTTAGCTAGCGGTGGCTAAAGTTAGCTGAAGTTTGTAATGGCTGTTTATAGAAAACTGAACAATGTATTTGTTTCACCTGGCCCATAGACTACTTTCAGACATCAAGCTGTAAAATAGTAAACTAGTCCTTTAAAAATTAAAACAAAAAAAATGGATTCAATTAGATTGTTTTCTCCAATTGATCTACACAACCTACTACACATTTTCAAAGTGAAAGAAAAATGTAAGATTTTCCAAATTGATTGCGTATATCTTCACACCCCAGAGTTAATACTTGGTGGAAGAAATTTTGTCAGTCATTACAGTTGTGAATCATTTTTAATATGAGTAAACCAGCCTTGCCCAACTGTTAGTGTAACATACATTCATTGTTTCTGTCAAAATTGCTCAAGCTCATTAAATTTGGTTGGGAATCATTGACAGACAGCAGTATTCAAACCTTGTCTCAGATTTTTTTTTTTTTTTTTTTTACAGAATCAGAGAGGTGCGGGGGGCTGCCTTAAATCGACATCCACGTCATCGGCGCCCAGGGAACAGTGGGTTAACTGCCTTGCTCAGGGATAGACCGACAGAATTTTACCTTGTCAGCTCAGGGATTCAATCCAGCAACCTTTCGGTTACTGGCCAAACGCTCCTACCCGCCAGGCTACCCATAACATGATGCTGCCACCCCAATACTTTAAAAATAAAAAGGGATCAACAACATTGCATTCACTTCACATTTGGTGGCTTGTATGACAAAGAGAAAAGAAGGAAGCATGTGTTTAAAAAAATCCACTCCAAATCATCCATTTGGTTTGCAACAAGACCGTTAAGTAATACTGCAAGATAACACCGCAAAGACATGACCCTTTTGGCCTAAATTAAAAACTACAGGTTTTGGTCATATCCAATACAACACAGTGTGAAACCCTCTGTATTTTCAAGTACTGGGGCGGCAGCATCATGTTATGGGTATGCTTGTCATCGGCAGGGACTGGGGTGTTTGTCAGGATCAAAATAAATATGAAACGAGCAAAGCTCAGGTGAAAAGTTACAGGAAAACCCACCTCAGTCTTCTGAAAACCTAACCCTGGGATAGTTTTGTTTTTCAGTTGAACAGTTACAAAACAATGATGCCAAGGACACACCAGAATGTCTTTCCAAGATGTGTTGAGTGTTCCTGAGTGATCTAGTCTCAGCCCGACTTAAATTTACTTGAAAATCATAGACAAGGTGTGAATATTTGTTATTAATTTGGAAAATGTTCTACAACTTTTTTTCACGTTGAAAATGTGGAGTAGGTTGTGTAGATCTGTAGGGAAAAAAATTGAATGTCTTTAATTCATCCAGATTTATAAATCCAGTTAGAAATTCCAGAATTTAGACTAATTGTAAAAATGTAAAACATTCTATAAAAATGTACTGTTAAACTTTCTCAAAAATGAACCCAATATAATTCCTACTTTGAGACGCTTGACATGGTCGCCCCCTTTCTTATTTTTTATGATCTGAAAAGCAAAAGTAAGATCCTAGATCAACGTTCATAGTCTTGGATACCTTGTAAATATGAGCCCAGAAGTACACAGCATATAAAGAGAATGGGTGGAGTGGTGGTGAATAACCCAGTTACCGGTAAATATCCCTGGGTTAGTCATGTCTAAGAAGGCATTAAAGGAACCATGGAATTCCTGATTGACCTCTACTGCCATGGCTATCTACTAAAACAATAAGTTATAAGAGAGCTTCCCTGATGGGACAGAGGATAAAAGACTTGGCTAGGGAACCAAACATTGCAGTTTTAAACCCCACGCGTGCAGATTGTCAACATACAGTATAAACAGTAAAAAAAAAAAAAAAAAAAAAAAAAAAGAAATGTTGATGTGTTTATGATTAAATGCTGTTCAAATGTCCTGTGGGTCTATATCACCTTGTAGTGGTCCTACAATTACAGTCCTCAAATGCGTATTGCCATTCAATCTGCAGAGAAACATAGTGGGGATGTATTCCAAATGTGCTTTAGGGAGCTCCACATTTGCATTCTGAGAATGTCGTGGTAAAGAAAAGTCAATATAACATTTTCTAACTGTTCTTGAAATGTTCTGAGGACCTCTAAGACAAAGTTAAATGTACACTGAACAAAAAATATAAACGCAGCATATAAAGTGTTGGTCCCACGTTTCATGAGCTGAAATAAAAGATCCCAGAAATGTTCCATAACGCACAAAAAGCTTATTTCTTTCAAATTATGTGTACCAATTTGTTTACATTCCTGTTAGTGAGCATTTCTCCTTTACCAAGACAATCCATTCACCTGACAGGTGTGGCATATCAAGAAGCTGATTAAACAGCATGATCATTACACAGGTGCACCTTGTGCTGGGGACAATAAAAGGCCACTCTAAAATGTGCCGTTTTGTCATAACACAATGCCACAGATGTCTCAAGTTTTGAGGGAGCGTGCAATTGGCATGCTGACTGCAGGAATGTCCACCAGAGCTGTTGCCAGAAAATGTAATGTTAATTTCTCTACCATAAGTTGCCTTAAAGAATTTATCAGTACGTCCAACTGGCCTCACAACCGCAGACCACGTGTAACCACGCCAGCCCAGGACCTCCACATCCGGCTTCTTCACCTGCGGGATCATCTGAGACCAGCCACCTGGACAGCTGATGAAACTCGGGGTTTGCACATTCAAAGAATTTCTGCACAAACTGTCAGAAACCGTCTCGGGGAATCTCATCTGCATACTCGTTGTCCTCACCAGGGTCTTGACCTGACTGCAGTTTGATGTCGTAACCGACTTCAGTGGGCAAAATGCTCATCTTCGATGGCCACTGGCACGCTGGAGAAGTGTGTTCTTCACAGATGAATCCCGGCTTCAACTGTACCTTGCAGATGGCAAACAACGTGTATGGCGTTGTGTATGTGAGCGGTTTGCTGATGTCAACGTTTTGAACAGAGTGCCCCATGGTGGTGGTGGGGTTATGGTATGGGCAAGGCATAAGCTACAAACAACGAACACAATTGCATTTTATCGATGGCAATTTGAATGCACAGAGATACTGTGGCGAGATCCTGAGGCCCGTTGTCGTGCCATTCACCCGCCGCCATCACCTCATGTTTCAGCGTGATAATACACGGCCCCATGTCGCAAAGATCTGTACACAATTCCTGGAAAGTGAAAATGTCCCAGTTCTTCCATGTTTGGGATGCTCCGGATCGACTTGTACTACAGCCTGTTCCAGTTCCAGCCAATATCCAGTGTTTGAAGAGGAGTGGGACAACATTTTCACAGGCCACAATCAACAGCCTGATTAACTCTATGTGAAGGAGATGTGTCGCGCTGCATGAGGCAAATGGTGGTCACACCAGATACTGACTGGTTTTCTGATCCAAGCACCTACTTTTGTTTAAGGTATCTGTGACCAATAGATGCAAATCTGTATTCCAAGTCATGTGAAATCCATAGATTAGGGCCTAATAAATAAATGACTGATTTCCTTATATGAACTGTAACTCAGTAAAATCTTTGAAATTGTTGCATGTTGTGTTTATATTATGCATGAACATCAATAGAATATTATGTTAAGCCTTAAACAAATAGGGCTATGAACGTCATAAAAAACAGACTTATTTGGAAATTGTGGAATGAAAGTCATTTAAATGTACCTTTTATTTAACCAGGTAGTTCTATATGATGTCATAATACACCTTTATTTAACCAGGTAGTTCTATATGATGTCATAATACACCTTTTATTTAACCAGGTAGTTCTATATGATGTCATAATACACCTTTATTTAACCAGGTAGTTCTATATGATGTCATAATACACCTTTTATTTAACCAGGTAGTTCTATATGATGTCATAATACACCTTTATTTAACCAGGTAGTTCTATATGATGTCATAATACACCTTTATTTAACCAGGTAGTTCTATATGATGTCATAATACACCTTTTATTTAACCAGGTAGTTCTATATGATGTCATAATACAGGTAGGCCAGTTGAGAACAAGTTCTCATTTACAACTGCGACCGGGCCAAGATAAAGCACAGCGGTTTGATACACACAACAACACAGAGTTACACATGGAATACACAGACATACAGCCAATCATACAGTAGAAAAATGAAAATAAAAATAAGTCTATATACAGTGAGTGCAAATGAGGTAAGATAAAGGAGGTAGGGCAACAAATAGGCCATGGTGGCGAGGTAATTACAATATAGCAATTAAACACTGGAATGGTAGATGTGCTGAAGATAAATGTGCAAGTTACTGGGGTGAAAAGGAGCAAGATAAATAAATAAATACAGTATGGGGATGAGGTAGTTGGTTGGGCTATTTACAGATGGGCTATGTACAGGTGCAGTGATCTGTGAGCTGCTCTGACAGCTGGTGCTTAAAGCTAGTGAGGGAGATATGAGTCTCCAGTTTCAGTGATTTTTGTAGTTCGTTCCAGTCATTGGCAGCAGAGAACTGGAAGGAAAGGAGGAATTGGCTTTGGGGGTGACCAGTGAGATATACCGGCTGGAGCGCGTGCTACGGGTGGGTGCTGCTATGGTGACCAGTAAGCTGAGATAAGGCGGAGCTTTACCTAGCAGAGACTTGTAGATGACCTGGAGACAGTGGTATTGGCGACGAGTATGAAGCGAGGGCCAGCCAACGAGAGCGTACAGGTCGCAGTGGTGGGTAGTATATGGGGCTTTGGTGACAAAACGGATGGCACTGTGAAAGACTGCATCCAATTTGCTGAGTAGAGTGTTGGAGGCTATTTTATAAATGACATCGCCGAAGTCGAGGATCGGTAGGATGGTCAGTTTTACGAGGGTATGTTTGGCAGCATGAGTGAAGGATGCTTTGTTGCGAAATAGGAAGCTGATTCTAGATTTAATTTTGGATTGGAGATATTTAATGTGAGTCTGGAAGGAGAGTTTACAGTCTAGCCAGACACCTAGGTATTTGTAGTTCTCCACATATTCTAAGTCAGAACCGGCCAGAGTAGTGATGCTGGACGGGCGGGGAGGTGCGGGCAGTGATCGGTTGAAAAGCATACATTTAGTTTTACTTGCATTTAAGAGCAGTTGGAGGCCATGGTAGGAGAGTTGTATGGCATTGAAGCCCGTCTGGAGGTTAGTTAACACAGTGTCCAAAGAAGGGCCAGAGGTATACAGAATGGTGTCGTCTGCGTAGAGGTGGATCAGAGAATCACCGACAGAGAAGAGTCGGCCCGAGAATTGAACTCTGTGGCACCCCCATAGAGACTGCCAGAGGTCCAGACAACAGGCCCTCCAACTTGACACACTGAACACTATCAGAGAAGTAGTTGGTGAACCAGGCGAGGCAATCATTTGAGAAACCAAGGCTGTTGAGTCTTGCAATAAGAATGTGGTGATTGACAGAGTCGAAAGCCTTGGCCAGGTCAATGAATACAGTATTGTCGTTTATCGATGGCGGTTATGATATCGTTTAGGACCTTGAGTGTGGCTGAGGTGCACCCATGACCAGCTCTGAAGCCAGATTGCATAGTGGAGAATGTACGGTGGGATTCGAAATGGTCGGTAATCTGTTTGTTAACTTGGCTTTCGAAGACCTTTGAAAGGCAGGGTAGGATAGATATAGGTCTGTAGCAGTTTGGGTCTAGAGTGTCTCCCCCTTTGAAGAGGGGGATGACGGTGGAAGCTTTCCAATCTTTGGGGATCTCAGACGGTACAAAAGAGAGGTTGAACAGGCTAGTAATAGGGGTTGCAACAATTTTGGCAGATCATTTTAGAAAGAGAGGGTCCAGATTGTCTAGCCCGGACGATTTGTAGGGGTCCAGATTTTGCAGCTCTTTCAGAACATCAGCTATCTGGATTTGGGTGAATGCGAACTTAAACGTTGTATGAATGTCATCACAACTGAGCATTGTGTTTTGGGAACCCATCACTTGTGAAGTACCCACACTGTCCCCACAACCTAATTAAATGTTCTGGGAACCTTAAAAAAAGACTGTTCTGTCAACATTTTTTTTTGCACCCTGATACAAACAAGATCTGAATGTCAGCACAACTGGACAGTTTTTTGTGTTTTGGGAACTTATCTTTTGTGACGTCCCCACAATGTTCCCATAACCTAATGACACATGCTGGTAAACTTCAAAGAACAGATGAAATGTTTCCTAGGAATGTCCTTGCGACATCAGGCGAATGTTTTATACAAACATTCTATAATCATCAGCACAACTAGACATTTTTTGGTTTTTGCTGGGAGGACTTAGATCCACGTTTACCAACCAATCCTGTATCTATTGACATTGTATTGTGTATTTTTGGTGACAATTGAGGTAAAACTATGTCCTCATCTCATCCATATCCACTGAGAATGATCAGAATGCTCTCCAAGTCCCCTAGTGGCCCGAACAGGATCTGCAGGCTGGAGGGTTGGCGCTCCTCGTAACACAGAACGGTCTTACCTGCCTCGTATATACATGCTCTGTTCTCAGCCTAGAGATAGGGGAGAGGAACGATATTTGTTCGTTTGTCATTGTATAACAAATTACCAATACTCAATACTGTAAACTCCATGTTGAAGACTGGTATTTTAATAGCGAAAAAAATCACTATCACAGGAATACTTTTTCAGGAAACATTTTTATTCAAATGATGAGACCATCTTGAGAGGATCAAATCATGTGGTTTGGTAACACAGGAAACACTGTTTGCTTTAATACTTGGGAGAAAGAAATACATGATATGGTAAATATGCATTACAAAAGCAGGAAATTACAACAAACAAAAACCACATGTTATATAGTAGTAATAAAAAGGACGCATTCAAATTGGTGTCGGGCGGAAGGCAGCAAGCTCCCCTAGCTGACTAACCTGTCACAGGCTCTGGGAACACAGACAGAGGGGGGGGGGATAGCCCAGTC
>QNTS01003671.1:55873-72164 GCA_003317085.1 Hucho hucho | reverse complement strand
AGAATAGAGGAGATAAAATAGTGACAGAATAGAGGAGATAAAATAGTGACAGAATAGAGGAGATAAAATAGTGACAGAATAGAGGAGATAAAATAGTGACAGAATAGAGGAGATAAAATAGTGACAGAATAGAGGAGATAAAATAGTGACAGAATAGAGGAGATCAAATTGAATAGATTCTTAGAAATTATGTGTCGGCATATTGACATGAGCACACGTATGTGTGTATTTGTGTGTGTGTGTGTGTGTTTCTGCTCTTGGCAATGCTTGTCATGGATAGGATTAGGTAGCATGCAGCGATGAATTGCACTGAGAAATTGGATCAAAGTAAGTGTGTGTGTGTGTGTGTGACAAGAAATTGGATCAGATTACTTTGACATTTGGCTCAGATTATCCTCAATTCCTACTGACAGGGGAGAGGGAGGGAGGGTGGGTGGGAAAGAGGGAGAGATGAATCTGGAACGAGAGACAGAGAGAGAAAATTTGTTTTTACAAACCTGTTCTAAACCTGTTCTAAACCTATTCTAAACCGGTTCTAAACCTGTTCTAAACCGGTTCTAAACCGGTTCTAAACCTATTCTAAACCGGTTCTAAACCTGTTCTAAACTGGTTCTAAACCGGTTCTAAACCTTTTCTAAACCTGTTCTAAACCTGTTCTAAACCTGTTCTAATCCTATTCTCAACTGCCCTGTGCTCCTCCCTAACTGTTCTAAACCTGTTCTGAGCCGTTCGTGAACGTAACCTAAATTCCCTTAGTGACCTCTCAACCCATTTAACCGCATCAATGATATTGATCGATTGATAGATTTATTGCTGTGTTGCATGGACACACGGGATGTACCGTACCCTGTGGCATTCCCTGACCCCTCTTTCTCTCTCTGTCACTTTGTCGCCCTCCCTCCCTCCCTATGTTTACATTGCCAAAGCAAGTGAAATGGATAAACAAAAGTGAAATAAATAAATACAATATTATATACACAGTGTTGTAACAATGTGCAAATAGTTAAAGTACAAAAGGGAAAATAAATAAACATAAAATTGGTTGTATTTACAATCAATCAAATTTCAATCAAATGTATTTATAAAGCCCTTCTTACATCAGCTGATGTGACAAAGTGCTGTACAGAAACCCAGCCTAAAACCCCAAACAGCAAGCAATGCAGGTGTAGAAGCACGATGGCTAGGAAAGACTCCCTAGAATGGCCAGAACCTAGGAAGAAACCTAGAGAGGAACCAGGCTATGAGGGGTGGCCAGTCCTCTTCTGGCTGTGCCGGGTGGAGATTATAACAGAACATGGCCAAGATGTTCAAACATTCATAGATGACCAACAGGGTCAAATAATAATAATCACAGTGGTTGTAGAGGGTGCAACAGGTCAGCACCTCAGGAGTAAATGTCAGTTGGCTATTCATAGCCGATCATTCAGAGTATCTCTACCGCTCCTGCTGTCTCTAGAGAGTTGAAAACAGCAGGTCTGGGACAAGGTAGCACATCCGGTGAACAGGTCAGGGTTCCATAGCCGCAGGCAGAACAGTTGAAACTGGAGCAGCAGCATGACCAGGTGGACTGGGGACAGCAAGGAGTCATCAGGCCAGGTAGTCCTGAGGCATGGTCCTAGGGCTCAGGTCCTCCGAGAGAGAGAGAGAGAGAGAGAGAAAGAGAAAAAGAGAGAGAGAATTAGAGAGAGCATACTTAAATTCACACAGGACACCGGATAAGACAGGAGAAATACTCCAGATATAACAGACTGACCCTAGCCCCCCGACACATGAGACAGGAGGGGTCGGGAGACACTGTGGCCCCATCCGACGATACCCCCGGACAGGGCCAAACAGTCAGGATATAACCCCACCCACTTTGCCAAAGCACAGCCCCCACACCACTAGAGGGATATCTTCAACCACCAAATTACCATCCTGAGACAAGGCCGAGTATAGCCCACAAAGATCTTCGCCACGGCACAACCCAAGTGGGGGCGCCAACCCGGACAGGAAGATCACGTCAGTGACTCAACCCACTCAAGTGACGCACCCCTCCTAGGGACGGCATGGAAGAGCACCAGTAAGCCAATGGTGTTTGTTCTTCACTGGTTGCCCTTTTCTTGTGGCAACAGGTCACAAATATTGCTGCTGTGATGGCACACTGTGGTATTTCACCCAGTAGATATGGGAGTTTATCAAAATTGGGTTTGTTTTCGAATTCTTTGTGGGTCTGTGTAATCTGAGGGAAATATGTGTCTCTAATATGGTCATACATTTGGGAGGTGAGGAAGTGCAGCTCAGTTTCCAACTCATTTTGTGGGCAGTGTGCACATAGCCTGTCTTCTCTTGAGAGCCAGGTCTGCCTACGGCGGCCAAAGCGTTCCTTAATTCAGTAACAGTGGTCTCTCCCTCTCCTCCTCTCTCCCTCCATCCCTCCATCCCTCGATATAGGTGATGCTTCAGGTGTTATGACGCTACAGGGTGGAATAATCATCTATGCACACACACACACGCACACACACACACACTCTCCACGGCCTTGGGTTATCAGTCACATATGGCATTTCCAAGGCTAATGTTACTAGGTTGTGTGAATGGATATGCTGTACGCAGCTATGGGGCTCCACCGTTGAGCTCATATTCCTGGATGTCAGATTTTCTCTATGGTAGGCTGTGCTCTAAGGCTAACAGACTGCTAATGATTAGCTTCCTCCACCGGCATTTCTCTAGACGCAACACTGAGGCCTAATGTTTAACAGACTGGTTTTGCTGTTTTCTTGACTTTGAAAGAGCAGGTTTTTTTATGTACATATACAGTGCCGTCGGAAAATTGATAAAATTGTTCCCCCCCTCATCAATCTACACACAATACCCTATAATGACACAGCAAAACCTGGTTTTTAGAAATGTTAGCAAATTTATAAAATACAAAAAACTGAAATATCACATTTACTGTAAGTATTCAGACCCTTTACTCTGTATTTTGTTTAAGCACCTTTGGCAGCGATTACAGCCTCAAGTCTTCTTGGGTATGACACTACAAGCTTGGCACACCTGTATTTGGGGAGTTTCTCCCATTCTTCTCTGCAGATCCTCTCAGCTCTGTCAGGTTGGATGGGGAGCGTCACTGCCCAGCTATTTTCAAGTCTCTCCAGAGATGTTCGATCGGGTTCAAGTCCGGGCTCAGACTGGGCCACTCAAGGACATACAGAGACTTGTCCCGAAGTCATTCCTGCGTTGTCTTGGCTGTGTGCTTACGGTCAGTGTCTTGTTGAAAGGTGAACCTTCTCCCCAGTCTGAGGTCCTGAGAGCTCTGGAGCAGGTTTTCATCAAGGATCTCTCTGTACTTTGCTCCGTTCATCTTTCCCTGGATCCTGACTAGTCTCCCAGTCCCTGCCACTGAAAAACATCCCCAAAGCCTGATGCTGCCACCGCCATGCTTCACCATAGGGATGGTGCCAGGTTTCCTCCAGACGTGACGCTTGGCATTCAGGCCAATGAGTTCAATCTTGGTTTCATCAGAACAGAGAATCTTGTTTATTATGGTCTGAGAGTCTTTAGGTGTCTTTTGGCAAACTCCAAGCGGGCTGTCATGTGCCTTTTACTGAGGAGTGGCTTCCGTCAGGCCACTCTACCATAAAGGCCTGATTGGTGGAGTACTGCAGAGATGGTTGTCCTTCTGGAAGATTCTCCCATCTCCACAGAGGAACTCAGGAGCTCTGTCAGAGTGACCATCGGGTTCTTGGTCACCTCCCTGACCAAGGCCCTTCTCCCTCGATTGCTCAGTTTGGCCGGGCAGCCAGCTCTAAGAAGAGTCTTGGTGGTTCCAAATGATGGAGTCCACTGTGTTCTTGGGGACCTTCAATGCTGCAGACTTTTTATCATACCATTCCCCAGATCTGTTCCTCGACACAATCCTGTCTCGGAGCTCTACGGACAATTCCTTCGACTTCATGGCTTGGTTGTTGCTCTGACATGCACTGTCAACTGTGGGACCTTATATAGACAGGTGTGTGCCTTTCCGAATCATGTCCAATCAATTGAATTTACCACAGGTGGACTCCAATCAAGTTGTAGAAACATCTGATCGATGATTAATGAAACAGGATGCACACAAACTCAATTTCGAGTCTCATAACAAAGGGTCTTAATACTTATGTAAATAAGGTATTATAATTTTATTTTATTTTATTGTAAATTTCGAAACATTTCTAAAAGCCTGTTTTCACTTTGTCATTATGGGGTATTGTGATGTCATTATGGGGTATTGTGATGTCATTATGGGGCTTTGTGTGTATATTGATGAGGAAGTAATGTAATTTAATCCATTTTAGATTGAGGCTGTAACACAACAAAATGTAGAAAAGGGGTCTGAGTACTTTCCGAATGCACGGTATCCTAATTGATGTGCCCCATATATTGTAGGTTGGGTGTGAGAATGCAGCGTGTTATAACGCTTCCTGCAAATTGTCTACGAGAACACAGCCATGGTATATAACAGATAATAATAATAATAATATAGTATATTTACTAACGGCTCTCTGTTACATCCAGCTTGGCTATGAAAATGCTAACAGTGTTGTATGTACATGATGAAAACTATACTGCTGATATCGCTAATATGCTACGTGTTATATCTCCCCCTACAGGTTGGCTATTAGAATGCTACCAGGTTTCTGTTATATCTCCCCCTACAGGTTGGCTATTAGAATGCTAACAGGTTTCTGTTATATCTCCCCCTACAGGTTGGCTATTAGAATGCTACCAGGTTTCTGTTATATCTCCCCCTACAGGTCGGCTATGAGAATGCTACCAGCTTTCTGTTATATCTCCCCCTACAGGTCGGCTATTAGAATGCTACCAGGTTTCTGTTATATCTCCCCCTACAGGTTGGCTATTAGAATGCTACCAGGTTTCTGTTATATCTCCCCCTACAGGTTGGCTATTAGAATGCTACCAGCTTTCTGTTATATCTCCCCCTACAGGTTGGCTATTAGAATGCCTCCAGGTTTCTTTTGTATGTTAACATGTTATATCTCCCCCTACAGGTCGGCTATGAGAATGCGGGCACTGTGGAGTTCCTAGTGGATAAACATGGGAAACATTACTTCATAGAAGTCAACTCCAGACTACAGGTGGAACACACAGTCACTGAGGAGGTTACAGAGTAAGTACTGCAGTGTGTGTGTGTGTGTGTGTATGTCTCTCTCTCTTATTGGTAAAAAATATCAGAAATTGGTCTGCGTATATAAACGCAGCCTAACAGCTTTTTTCGAATGTGCGTGTCAGTGTCTATATCAGTGTGTGTGTGTGTGTGTCAGTGAGTGTGTGTGTATGTGTGTGTGTCAGTGAGTGTGTGTGTGTGTGTGTGTGTATGTGTGTGTGTCAGTGAGTGTGTGTGTGTCAGTGAGTGTGTGTGTTTTTGTGTGGTAGATTTGGATGGTATAACGTATATGCCGTATACCGGGATATTTGAAAATAGCTACGGGACGGTTTTTACACACCGTCAATACCGTTGAAATGTTTTCTTTGAAGTTTTTCATTAAATGTGAATATTTGTAACTACTTTTTATGTAAACACCTACAGTCATCTTGTGCACTACGTTAGGAAATACACCAGATTGCGTTCTCCATTTCACCTGTCACGTTATTCTATATTATGACCTTCAATGCTGCAGAAATCATTTGGGACTCTTCCCCAGATCTGTGCCTAGACACAATCCTGTCTCAGGGCTCTACAGATATTTCCTCCGACCTCATGGCTTGGTTTTTACTCTGACGTGCACTGTCAACTGTGGGACCTTTATACAGACAGGTGTGTGCCTTTCCAAATCATGTCCAATCAATCGAATTTACCACAGGTGGACTACAATCAAGTTGTAGAAAACAACTCAAGGATGATCAATGGAAACAGGATGCACCTGAGCTCAATTTGGAGTCTCATAGCAAACGGTGCGAATACTTATGTAAACACATTAGCAAAACTTGTGATGTCATTATGGGGTATTGTGATGTCATTATGGGGTATTGTGATGTCATTATGGGGTATTGTGATGGCATTATGGGGTATTGTGATGTCATTATGGGGTATTGTGATGTCATTATGGGGTATTGTGATGTCATTATGGGGTATTGTGATGTCATTATGGGGTATTGTGTGTAGATTGATGAGGGAAAATGTATTTAATACATTTTAGATGAAGGCTGTAGCTTAACAAAATGTGGAAAAAGTGAGTGGGTCTGAATACTTTCTGAATGCACTGTATGTTGGAAACAGTGTATATTGAAAGGCAACAGTGTTTTTTTTGCTTCAATAGAGTGATCAGGAGCATGCAACTGTAGCTTTTCTTCACAGAAAATACATTAGTGCAACAAATTCGGCAGAAAATAGCTTCATTTTCATCAGACGACATCAGAAGTGCAACTCTATTTGGCTGGCAGCCACAATGATTAAATGAGCTTACAATGAAAAAGCAAGGTATTTGTTTTTAGAAGCGATGCATGGCCATCATACTTCTAATGTTTATCATAGAAAGAATGTAGCCAGCTACATTTCCTAATGTTTTGCTTAAAGTTAATCTAGCATTTTACCAAGTAGGCTGGCTACACTGAGAAAGTACAGGAGAACAGTAGCTCCACATCAGTCAGAGCGCTGTCTGCTGATAGAATGATGGACAACAGTAGCTCCACGTCAGTCAGAGCGCTGTCTGCTGATAGAATGATGGAGAACAGTAGCTCCACGTCAGTCAGAGCGCTGTCTGCTGATAGAATGATGGAGAACAGTAGCTCCACGTCAGTCAGAGAGCTGTCTGCTGATAGAATGATGGAGAACAGTAGCTCCACGTCAGTCAGAGCGCTGTCTGCTGATAGAATGATGGACAACAGTAGCTCCACGTCAGTCAGAGAGCTGTCTGCTGATAGAATGATGGAGAACAGTAGCTCCACATCAGTCAGAGCGCTGTCTGCTGATAGAATGATGGAGAACAGTAGCTCCACGTCAGTCAGAGTGCTGTCTGCTGATAGAATGATGGAGAACAGAGACTCCACGTCAGTCAGAGCGCTGTCTGCTGATAGAATGCCCGTTCGTGAATTCTCATCCGAGTGGAGAAGTGCAACTGAAGAACAAAGTTAGTTTGATGCCGAGCAGAAATTACAGTAAGACGCATTTTAGTTCTGTGTTTACAAAATGCAGCAAGATATTTCTTATGGGTTTTATCTTTTTTTTCCTGTGTGAAAAACGCAGAATTCTGCGTTAACACGAACCCATACTTTTAACGCACTACTTATCTAAGTAAGTGGCTGAATTAATCAGCCAGGTCACTCGTGATACAAGTCAGTAGTAGACTTCCATCCATGTCTGAGGATGTTGGGAGATGACGTGGAAACAGGGCACTAGGGGTAGGTTTCGGTTTTGACACTACGTTCCGAACAGAGATGGGGGATGGGCGTGAACATCTGGTGCGAAAGGTTGCAAGTTCGAGTCCAGCGATAGAATGTTGTTTTTGAGATTTTTGTTTTAAGCTTATTCCAAACCTTAACCTTTATCTTGCCTAAACTTAACCCTAACCTTAAAAATTCAGAGTTACCGCCCAACCCTAGTGTGTGGTGAGTGATATATAGGTCCACCTGTGTCATAATCAGTGGAACACGGCTCACAGGTTATCATCCCAGCAGAACGGACTGCTATCAATATCTCTTTGTCTCTGACTCTGTCCAACCCACTATTTCTCTCTCTCTCTCTCTCTCTCTCTGGTTGCCCTTTTCTTCTGGCAACAGGTCACAAATCTTGCTACTGTGATGGCACACTGTGTTATTTCACCCTGTAGATATGGGAAAAAAAAATGATTTCTTTGTGGGTCTGTGTTATCTGAGGGAAATATGTGTCTCTAATATGGCCATACATTTGGCAGGAGGTTAGGAAGTGCAGCTTAGTTTCCACCACATAGCCTGCCTTCTCTTGAGAACCAGTTTTTTTTTGTTAATTCTTTCCAATGTGTCAAGTAATTATCTTTTTGTCTTTTCATGATTTGGTTGGGTCTAATTGTGTTGCTGTCCTGGGGCTCTGTGGGGTGTGTTTGTGTTTGTGAACAGAGCTCCAGAACCAGCTTGCTTAGGGGACTCTTCTCCAGGTTCATCTCTCTGTAGGTGATGTAGGTTTGTTATGGAAGATTTGGGAATCGCTTCCTTTTAGGTGGTTGTAGAATTTAACGGCTCTTTTCTAGATTTTGATCATTAGAGGGTATCGGCCTAATTCTGCTCTGCATGCATTATTTGGTGTATTTGTTGTATTTTTGTAGAATTCTGCATGCAGAGTCTCAATTTGGTGTTTGTCCCATTTTGTGATTTCTTGGTTGGTGAGCGGACCCCAGACCTCACAACCATAAAGGGCAATGGGTTCTATAACTGATTCAAGTATTTTTAACCAGATCCTAATTGGTATGTCGAATTTTGTGTTTCTTTTGATGGCATAGAAGGCCCTTCTTGCCTGGTCTCTCAGATCGTTCACAGCTTTGTGGAAGTTACCTGTGGCGCTGATGTTAAGGCCAAGGTGTGTATAGTTTTTTGTGTGCTCTAGGGCAACGGTTTCTAGATGGAATTTGCATTTGTGGTCCTGGAAACTGGATTTTATAATATTGTATATTTTTCCCTTAACACCACATTCCATCAATTTGTATAGAAGACCCTCATGCCAACAAAGCATGAGAAGACTTTGCCTTTGTTTTGGTTTGTTTCTTTGTCAATTAGGGTGTGCAGGGTGAATACGTGGTCTGTCGTACGGTAATTTGGATAAAAACCCAATTTGACATTTGCTCAGTAACAGTCTGCTGTTAACGATAGTGCAGAGGATTTTCCCAAGTTATTGGGTTCAAATTTGTCTCCATTTGTGTGGATTGGGGTGACCAGTCTTTGGTTCCAAATATTTGGTAAGATGCCAGAGCTGAGGATGATGTTAAAGAGTTTAAGTATAGCCAATATAGCCAACACCACAGGCCTTTTGGGGTTGGAGGGTTTGTATTGTATCCTGTAGTTCATTCAATGTAATTGGAGAATCCAGTGGGTTCTGGTAGTGTTTAATAGTTGATTCTAAGAATCCAGTGGGTTCTGGTAGTGTTTAATAGTTGATTCTAAGAATCCAGTGGGTTCTGGTAGTGTTTAATAGTTGATTCTGAGAATCCAGTGGGTTCTGGTAGTGTTTAATAGTACATTCTAAGAATCCAGTGGGTTCTGGTAGTGTTTAATAGTTGATTCTAAGAATCCAGTGGGTTCTGGTAGTGTTTAACAGTTGATTCTAAGAATCCAGTGGGTTCTGGTAGTGTTTAATAGTTGATTCTAAGAATCCAGTGGGTTCTGGTAGTGTTTAACAGTTGATTCTAAGAATCCAGGGGGTTCTGGTAGTGTTTAATAGTTGATTCTAAGAATCCAGTGGGTTCTGGTAGTGTTTAATAATTGATTCTAAGAATCCAGTGGGTTCTGGTAGTGTTTAATAATTGATTCTAAGAATCCAGTGGGTTCTGGTAGTGTTTAATAGTTGATTCTAGAAATCCAGTGGGTTCTGGTAGTGTTTAATAGTGGATTCTAAGAATCCAGTGGGTTCTGGTAGTGTTTAATAGTTGATTCTAAGATATGTATTTGATCATGTATATGTTTTTGCTGTTTGTTCTTTGTTATAGAGCCAAACAGATTGGAGAAGTGGTTTACCCATACATCACTGTTTAGGATAGATAACTATTCGTGTTGTTGTTTGTTTAGTGTGTTCCAAATTTCCCAGAAGTGGTTAGATTCTATGGATCATTAAATTACATTGAGCTGAATTCTGACGTGCTCTTCCTTCTTTTTCCGTAGTGTATTTCTGTATTGTTTTAGTGATTCACCATAGTTAAGGTGTAGACTCAGGTTTTCTGGGTCTCTATGTTTATGGTTGTACAGGTTTCTCAATTTCTTTCTTAGGTTTTTGCCTTCTTCATCAAACCATTTGTCATTGTTGTTCATTTTCTTAGGTTTTCTGCTTGAAATGTTTGGATTTGATTGGGAAGCTGAAAGGTCAAATATGCTAGCAAGTTTACACCTTCACTATTAGTGAAATGTTTTGTTCAGGAAGTTGTCTAAAAGGGATTGCATTTTTTGTTGCTTAATAGTTTTTTGGTAGGTTTCCACACTACTTTCCTTCCATCTATAGCATTTCTTAATATTACTCAGTTCCTTTGGCCTTGATGCCTCATGATTGAGTATTGCTCTGTTCAGGTAGCCTGGGATTTTGCTGTGATCTGATAGGGGTGTTAGTGGACTGACTGTGAACGCTCTAAGAGACTCTGGGTTGAGGTCAGTGATAAAGTAGTCTACAGTACTACTACCAAGAGATGAGCTATATGTGTACCTACCATAGGAGTCCCCTCGAAGCCTACCATTGACTATGTAAATACTCAGCGTGCAACAGAGCTGCAGGAGTTGTGACGCGTTTTTGTTGGTTATGTTGTCATAGTTGTGTCTTGGGGGGCATATGGGGGAGGGAATGCTGTCATCTCCAGGTAGGTGTCTGTCCCCCCGTGTGCTGAGGGTGTCAGGTTCTTCTCCAGTTATGGCATTTAGGTCGCCACAGACTAGTACATGTCCCTGGGCGGGGAAATGTTTTATCTCCCCCTCTAGGATGGGGAAGCTGTCTTCATTAAAGTATGGGGATTCTAGTGGGGGGATATAGGTAGCATACAGGAGGACATTTATCTCTGTTGAGATCATTTCCTAATTAATTTCTAGCCAGATGTAAAATGTTTCTGTTTTAATTAATTTAATAGAGTGGGTTAGGTCTGCTCTATACCAAATTAGCATACCCCCTGAGTCTATTCCCTGTTTCACACCTGGTAGTTTGGTGGATGGGACTACCAGCTCTCTGCAACCTAGAGGGCAACCAGTGGGTCCGTCTCCTCTATACCATGTTTCATGTAGGATGACAATGTCTGTATTTCCAATTTCTTTGTTGAAGTCTGGGTTCCTGCTTTTATGCCAAAGGTAGATGACCCCAGACCTTGTTTATACCAGCATGAGATCGGATAAGCTTTGTGTTCCATAGTATCTAGTGTTGTTTTCATGGGGTTAGGCCCGGATCATCACAGTAGGTTTGACCATTACATATCTCTCTCTGTCTCTCCCACTCTATCTCTCTCCCCCTCTCTTTCTCTCTCCGTCCCTGTGAGAATTCAGTTTGTTAAAATGCTGTGTATGCATGTATGTGTTTTTCAGATCTGATTAGTCCAAAAGATCAGAAATGGGCTGCCTGTGTAAACGCAGCCTAATAGCTTTCTTTCTAGTGTGTGTAAGTATGTCTGTGTCGTTGTCTGTGTGTGTGTGGTGAGTGATATATAGGTCCACCTGTGTCATAATCAGTGGAACACGGCTCACAGGTTATCATCCCAGCAGAACGGACTGCTATTAATATCTCTTTGTCTCTGACTCTGTCCAACCCACTATTTCTCTCTCTCTCTCTNGAGAGAGAGATGGGGGCTGAGAGAGAGAGATGGGGGCTGAGATGGGGGCTGAGAGAGATAGATGGGAGCTGAGAGAGATGTGGGGACAGAGAGAGATGGGAGCTGAGAGAGAGATGGATGGGGGCTGAGAGAGAGATGGGGGCTGCTTCCGGCTGATGGATGGAGGTAGATTTAGAGAGGGACACGAGGAAGCCGTCCAGTGAATTGACTAAACTCTGTCTTTCTGTCTGTCTCTTCATCTATAATCTTATCTCTCTATTCCTGCATCTGGTCTACCCCTTAATCTCTGTCTGAGGAAAACAAAGAGAGGCTAGTCAGGATATGACACAATCAGTCTCTGTCTGAGGAAAACAAAGAGAGGCTAGTCAGGATATGACACAATCAGTCTCTGTTTAAGGAAAACAAAGAGAGGCTAGTCAGGATATGACACAATCAGTCTCTGTCTGAGGAAAAAAAAGAGAGGCTAGTCAGGATATGACACAATCAGTGAATGGGAATCACATTCTTAATACTTCGTTCTACGGTCAACGCTGTGTGCTATGAATGGTCATGTTGATTGATTGAATTTGAAAATTGAATTAAAATAGCCAACGGTTTCATTCAGCAATCAGACATGTATAAAGCAGACTGGTCCCAGGAGCCTTGCAAGTGCAATGAGCTACAGAGGACAACTGAGCTACAGAGGACAAAAAAAAGACTGTTTTATGAATGCCCAATTTCCACTGGGGTAAAGTACCTAAGTAAAAATACTTTAAAGTACTTCTTAAGTCGTTTTTGGGGGGTATCTGTACTCCATATATTTTCCCTGACACCCAAAAGTACTCGTTACATTTTTAATGCTTAGCAGGACAAAAAAAATTCTAATTCACACACTTATCAAGAGAACATCCCTGGTCATCCCTACTGCCTCTGATCTGGCGGACTAACTAAACACACATGCCTCGTTTGTAAATTGTGTCTGAGTGTTGTACTGTGCCTCTGGCTATCCTTAAATAAAAAAAACAAGAAAGTGGTGCCGTCTGGTTTGATTAATATAAGGAATTTGAAATGATGTATACTTTTACTTTTGATATTTAAGTATATTTTAGCAATTATATTTACTTTTGTTACTTAAGTATATTTTACTTTTAGAATTTTACTCAAGTAGTAATTTACTGGGTGACTTTCACTTGAGTCATTTTCTATTAAGGTATCTTTACTTTTACAATCAGACTCTGATTGGAGCTGTGAAGCCCAGAAACAACCCCAGTATCAATTCCACCTGTTAACTCATGTTTGTTTTGACTGTGTTAGTTAGTGGTTCCCTGGGAGCCATTTTGCCATGATGAGGTTGAACTGTGGTGCCTGAGGACCTGACGAGTTCATTACACACACACACACACAGACAGAGAGAGAGAGAGACAGAGAGAGAGATGTATTGTCTCCCTGATGCTTACTGGTCAGATATGACACGGAGGAGGATTGGGGAGGTGGGAAGAAGACACTACCTCTCTCTCTCTCTCTCTCTCACACTTTCTCTGTAATGAACTCCTCAGGGACCACAGTTCAACCTCATCATGGCAAAATGGACAGGATGGGACTCAATGGGTGAGATGGAGATCTTGAGGGGGGTGGGGAGGACAGGGATGGATGCAGAAGACATTGAGGAGATCTCGCTAGGGGAGGACTTGAGGGAGGCAGGGTGGGGGGAGGACTTGAGGGAGGCAGGGTGGGGGAAGACTCGTGGGGGTAGGTGGGGGAGGTCTCGAAGGGCAACGGTAGTAGACACAGAAACATGTCGTTAATAGCCTCATACACGCTAACGATGCTTACAGACTCATCCTTTACTCAAAGAATACAAAGAATAGCTAGCTGCCTTTTACAGAAATAGATAGGTCTAATGTTGGGTGAAAAACAGAAAGGAAAACGGCGTACACTGCTGCTCATGCTCCAAGGTGATCTTTATTTCTAACAACGATTCGAACCTTAAGTCTTCATCAGGCTTCCATATCCCAGGTGGGAGTGAAAGGTCCAATACATAGGGACAGTACTGAGTGACATCACTTCCTGAAACAGGAGGTAAAAAAAATGTATAACATAGTTTCACAATATTAACATTCAATGTATCAAAATATATGATCATACACAGGGAATGTGATCAATATTTACAGTAATATAGAGTTGAAGTCGGAAGTTTACATACACTTAGGTTGGAGTCATTAAAACTCATTTTTCAACCACTCCACAAATTTCTTGTTAACAAACTACAGTTTTGGCAAGTTGGTTAGGACATCTACTTTGTGCATGACACAAGTAATTTTTCCAACAATTATTCACTTAATCACAATTCCAGTGGGTCAGAAGTTTACATACACTAAGTTGACTGTGCCTTTAAAAAGCTTAGAAAATTCCATAAAATTATGTCATGGCTTTAGAAGCTTCTGATAGGCTAATTGACATCATTTGAGTCAGGTGTACGTGTGGATGTATTTCAAGGCCTACCTTCAAACTCAGTGCCTCATTGCTTGACATCATGGGAAAATCAAAAGAAATCAGCCAAAATTGTAGACCTCCACAAGTCCGGTTCATCCTTGGGAGCCAAACGCCTGAAGGTACCACATTCATCTGTACAAACAATAGTACGCAAGTATAAACACCATGGGACCACGCAGCCGACATACCGCTCAGGAAGGAGACGCGTTCCGTCTCCTAGAGATGAACGTACTTTGGTGCGAAAAGTGCAAATCAATCCCAGAACAACAGCAAAGGACCTTGTGAAGATGCTGGAGGCAACAGGTACAAAAGTATCTATATCCACAGTAAAACAAGTCCTATATCGACATAACCTGAAAGGCCGCTCAGCAAGGAAGAAGCCACTGCTCCAAAACCGCCATAAAAAAGCCAGACTACGGTTTGCAACTGGACATGGGGACAAATATCGTACTTTTTGGAGAAATTTCCTCTGGTCTGATGAAACAAAAATATAACTGTTTGGCCATAATGACCATCTTTATGTTTGGAGGAAAAAGGGGGGAGGCCTGCAAGCCGAAGGAACACCATCCCAACCGTGAAGCACAGGTGTGGCAGCATCATGTTGTGGGGGTGCTTTGCTGCAGGAGGGACTGGTGCACTTCACAAAATAGATGGCATCATGAGGAACGACAATTATGTGGATATATTGAAACAACATCTCAAGACATCAGTCAGGAAGTTAAAGCTCGGTCGCAAATGGGTCTTCCAAATGGACAATGAACCCAATCATACTTCCAAAGTTGTGGCAAAATGGCTTAAGGACAACAAAGTCAAGGTATTGCAGTGGCCATCACAAAGCCCTGACCTCAATCCTTTAGAAAATTTGTGGGCAGAACTGAAAAAGCATGTGCGAGCATAGAGGCCTACAAACCTGACTCAGTTACACCAGCTCTGTCAGGAGGAATGGGCCAAAATTCACCCAACTTATTGTGGGAAGCTTGTGGAAGGCTACCTGAAACATTTGACCCAAGTTAAACAATTTAAAGGCAATGCTACCAAATACTACTTGAGTGTATGTAAACTTCTGACCCACTGGGAATGTGATGAAATAAATAAATCATTCTCTCAACTATTATTCTGACATTTCACATTCTTACAATAAAGTGGTGATCCTAACTGACCTGAGACAGGGAATTTTTACTAGGATTAAATGTCAGGAATTGTGAAAACTGAGTTCAAATGTATTTGGCTAAGGTGTATGTAAACTTCCGACTTCAACTGTACATACACATACAATATGCAATTAGGATAAAAAAAAAAACAATTTGGACATATTGAAACTATAAAAACGGTTTTAAGTCAAACTCCTCGTTAAGGCCAAGAGAAGAGTGTGTTGAGCCTGTGGATCCAGAAAAATTCCCTTTGAAGAAGTTTCCTCTCAATGTCCCCTCCCCTGCGTGACATCTTGTCCATTTCTATTCCAATGTATCTCAGAGAACCAATAGGATGTCCAGCTTGTACAGAATGAGCAGCAACCTGATTTTTTGTCTCACCTGTCCGTATATTGCTGCGGTGCTTACTGATCCGTGTCTTAAGGCTTCTACGGGGTTTCCCTTTTCCCATTTCAACAATAACATTGGTGGACATGCAGGTAATCAGACCTTTGATCTTAAATCTTTGTCATGGGTGGGAGATTTTCTGAGAGACGTCAGGTTATCATCCAGACAACCTACAGTAGGCTTTATACCTGTTCAAACAACTAACTCTAGGTGACACTATGCACCCTTTCAGTTTGTTTCCCAACTCATAGAAATAATAGAAGAACACTGACCACTTCAAAAATGGAGATAGCCTCAATGGCGCTGCCCACCATAATGGGACAGATACACAGAAGAGTCCTCAATCATTCTCTATGGTTCAACTAAACACTACAAATGAACAATAGTCAACATTCACACAATCTAATGTTTCATCTATATAAACAATATTTATAATAATACTAACAATATATGCCACTTAGCAGACACTCTATCCAAAGTGACTTAGTCATACGTGCAGAACTCTTTTACGTATGGGTGGTCCCGGGAATCAAACCCACTATCCTGCCATTGCAAGTGCAATGCCCTACCAACTGAGCTACAGAGGACCAACAAAACAAAACGGTTTGTTTTATGGTGAATGCCCAATTTCCCCATATAACTATGGCTCTGATTAGAGCTGTGAAGCCAGAAACAGAAACAACCCCAGTATCAATTCCACCTGTTTACTCATGTTTGTTTTGACTGTGTTAGTTAGTGGTTCCCTGGGAGCCATTTTGCCATGATGAGGCTTATCTGTGGTCCCTGGGGAGTTGATTACAGAAAGAAAGAGAGAGGGGG
>QNTS01003670.1:242753-253064 GCA_003317085.1 Hucho hucho | reverse complement strand
ACTCTGTGTGTGTGTGTGTATACTCTGTGTGTGTGTGTATACTCTGTGTGTGTGTGTATACTCTGTGTGTGTGTGTATACTCTGTGTGTGTGTGTATACTCTGTGTGTGTGTAAATGATTTACTGTGCCTTCAGAAAGTATTCACACACCTTGACTTAGTCCACACTTTGTTGTGTTACAGCCGGAATTCAAAATATATTAAATATGTATTTTTCCTTCTCACCCATCTACACACAAAACCCTTTCATGACAAAGTGAAAACATGTTTTTAGAAACTTTTGCAAATGTATTGAAAATGAAATACAGAATTCTAAATTACATAGGTATTCACACCCTTATACATGTTAGATTCCCTTTTGGCAGCGATTACAGCTGTGAGTATTTCTGGGTGAGTCTCTAAGAGCTTTACATACCTGGATTATACCTTATTTTAAATGTGAAAATATTGTAGGTGAAAATTCTTCTCTGACAAGATGGTTGTTGATCATTGCTAGACAGCGATTTTCAAGTCTTGTCATAGATTTTCAAGCTGATTTAAGTCAAAACTGTAACTAGGCCAATCAGGAACATTCAAAGTCGTCTTGGTCAGCAACTCCATTTTATATTTAGCCTTGTGTTTTGGGTTGTTGTCCTGCTGAAAGGTGAATTTGTTTCCCAGTGTCTGTTGGAAAGCAGACTGAACCAGGTTTTCCTCTAGGAGTTTGCCTGTGATTATAGCTTTTTATCTTAAAAAACTCCCTAGTGGTTGTTGATGACAAGCATACCCATAACATGATGCATCCACCAACAGGCTTGAAAATATGATGAGTGGTACTCAGTGATGTGTTGTATTGTATTCGCCCCAAACATAACGCTTTGTATTCAGGATAAAGATAATTGCTTTGCCACATTCTTTGCAGTATTACTTTAGTGCCTTGTTGCAAACAGGATGCATGTTTTGGAATATTTGTATTCTGTACAGGCTTCCTTTTCACTCCGTCATTTAGGTTAGTATTGTGGAGTAACTACAATGTTGTTGATTCATCCTCAGTTTTCTCCTATCACAACCATTAAACTCTGTAACTGTTTTAAAGTCTCCATTGGCCTCATGGAATCCCTGAGCAGTTTCCTTCCTCTCCGTTAACGGAGTTAGGAAGGACGCCTGAATCTTTGTAGTGACTAAACCATCCAAAGGGTTCTCTCTCACCCAGCTATTTAACGTGTTTCAGTGGTGACACCAGGGTTCTCTCTCACCCAGCTATTTAACGTGTTTCAGTGGTGACACCAGGGTTCTCTCTCACCCAGCTATTTAACGTGTTTCAGTGGTGACACCAGGGTTCTCTCTCACCCAGCTATTTAACGTGTTTCAGTGGTGACACCAGGGTTCTCTCTCAATCAGCTATTTAACAGTCTCCCATTGACTGTCTAATAACAGGGTAAAGGATTAGAATGAGTAACTCCAGCACACCGGCATTTCTGTATTGTCGAATACTCCACCATAGAAACGCAATGACTAGAACTTCTATGTGCTCCACAATGTGTTTAACTTCTTAGGGAGCGGCAGCAGAGGTGACGGTTTTGGAGAGTCTGGCGTGCCCAAAGTAAAATGCCTGCCACAAATAGGATATGCACATAATTAGTACTATTGGATAGGAAACACTGACGTTTCTAAAAGTGTTAACATAATGTCTGTGAGTATATATAACATATATAACAGAACTGATATAGCAGGCGAATACCAGAGGAAATTCCATCCAGAAATTCAGTTTTTGGTGACCTTTGCTCTGTTTGACACTCTCCCCATTGACTTCAAGGCAATCCAGCTCCTGGATTGCAGTACCTATGGCTTCCACTAGATGTCAACAGTCTATATACAAAGATTGGGAATGATTGGAGTAAGCAAAACGGATAGGAACAGGCAATGATAAGCGGACCTGAATTGTCAATAAGTTGTCTCGGGCGCGAGTCTGGGTGCGCGCCCCACTTTATTTTACTTATATAACGTTTAGGTGACCATCCGAGTGAAATAATATCGCTAATATTCATAAAAGGATAGCTAAGGATGCATTATAACTGGTATTTGATTTGTTTAGGAAAAGTTTATAGGTATATTTGAACGTGTTCTCTTCACGTTTCAATGGGCGATTCGAGGTTGGATTTTCTGATCATAACGCGCCAACCAAACGGAGATTTATGGATATAATAAATGACTTTTTGTAACAAAAGAACCATTGGATGTCTTCGTTGGACACTTGGGAAGCCCTCAGCAGAAGTTCTTCAAAAGGTAAGGGATTTGTTTTCGCTGTGAAATGGGTTTTGTGTGAACCGCGCTGGTTTATGAATTTATGCTAATACATAAATATTGTAGGTGCTATCCTCAAACAATCAAATGTTGTGCTTTCGCCGTAAAGCCTTTTTGAAATCTGACAACGCTGTGATATTGCCAAGAAGCAGAGCTTTTGATGACTATGCAACACTTGTATATTGATGAATGTTTAATAGCGCCCCACTGATCCCTAAGCAGTTAATGGAACTCACACATATCAGTTCTGTGTTGCAGGGCTTTCTCTCTATGTACAGTAAACCTGTTCCTGGATAGCTAAAGTCCTGTAGGTTCACGACAACCCTAATGTAGCACACCTGATTCTAGTAATTAGCTAGTTGATGAGGTGAATCAGGTTAGTTACAACTGGGGTTGGAGTTAAAACCTACAGCAGGGTATCTCTCCAGGAACAGGGTTGGAGTGAACCTACAGGAGTGTATCTTTCCAGGAACAGGGTTGGAGTGAACCTACAGGAGGGTCGCTCTCCAGGAACAGGGTTGGAGTGAACCTACAGGAGGGTATCTCGCCAGGAACAGGGTTGAAGACCCCTGCTTTGGAAATTTTTAATACAGGCAGGGACAGAGACTGGGGACAAAAAGGGATTCAGGTTTGCACGCTCAGACTCTCACCTGTGGGTTCTGGTCTCCAGTTAGAGTGCAGAGGTGGGGGACGATCTTACTAAGACTCAACGGCTGGGCACCATACCTGAGAGAGGGAAGGAGGGAGAGAAGGAGAGAGATAGGGGGGGGGTATAAGTTTAGCAGTGTAACCCACCATTCTGCAACATTCACCAGCAGGCCATAGAGACACCTTTAGCCTTTTGCTGCATAGCATGTAGCAGCTTAGCATGTAGCACAACAGTGCTGCTATTAGCAAGATGATGCTACAATCAGTGAGGCGATTCCAGCTTTACAGCAGGGATGGGCAACTCCAGTCCTCTGGAGACACAGCTGATTTAGTGTCACACTTCTGCCCCGACTCATCATGATCTACAGTTTAGAATGCAGGGAGTTTAAATCAGCTGTGTTTGCTAGGGATGGAGAAAAGGTGTGGCACCACTCAGACCCCCATGGACTGGAGTTGCCCACCTCGAGCCTCTTCATACTTAAACTTTTTGTAAAAATACCGTCGGCTACACATATTGCTCAAATGTAAACTTTACTTGCTACGTCTCGACCGGTAGCGCACGACACTTGCCCCCTTGAAGCAGGGCATTGGGAACAGAATTGTCTCGTTGAGCAAACACTCCTACAGTATAAATAGTAATAGCAGAGCAATATTTTTTAAACAGCTGAAATGTATAGACACATTTTCCTAATATTTAAAAAGACTTGTTTTATTGATTTTACACTTGAAATTGCAGTAACAGCCTGTTACATTCTGAAATTGTGGCGGTAGCTGCCAGATGCACTGAGCCATGTAAAAGTAATGAAAGCTCATCCCCCACCACCAAACACATGTCAAATGTAGATCATACAAACAGGACATGTTTTTTTCATTTGTAACATTGTGTGGTGATTTCAGAGCCCAGAGTGTTTCCTGATCTGGTAGTAGGCTAACCTAACCGGACCCTAGTTGTAGGGTATGACAGTAACAAACCAGCTGTAAAAAATATTTTGATATGGGCTATGACATGACCAAATTATTTTTCTAAATCAGGTCAGATGTTTGTTAAAACTCCTGGAAAAACTCCTGTCCCTAGAGAGGATGAAAACATGAAAACCCTTTAAAGAGACAAACAATGAGACCACTGCAATTGGACAAAAACTAACAAAAAAGTATGTATTAATGTATTATTTAACCTTTATTTAACTAAGCAAGTCAGTTAAGAACAAATTCTTAATTACAATGACAGCCTACACAGGCCAAACCCCGTTATCGAACGGGTGGCATCACTAAGTCTAAATACTGATGTTACATTGCACAACCTTCAAAGTTATATCATAATAATGAACAATTCTGGCAAATTAATTAGGGTCTTTGTTAGGAAGAAATGGTCTTCACACAGTTCGCAACGAGCCAGGCAGCCCAAACTGCTGCATAAACCCTGACTCTGCTTGCACAGAATGCAAGAGAAGTGACACAATTTCCCTAGTTAATATTGCCTGCTAACATGAATTTATTTTAACTAAATACGCAGGTTAGAAAAAACGTACTTGTGTATTGATTTTAAGAAAGGCATTGATGTTCATGGTTAGGTACATTGTTGCAACAGTGCTTTTTTCGCGAATGCGCTTGTTAAATAAGCACCCGTTTGGCGAAGTGATTCGATGATAAATTAACAGGCACGCATTGATTATTTGCATCGCAGGACAAGCTAGTTAAACTAGTAATATCGTCAACCATGTGTAGTTAACTAGTGATTATTTTAAGATTGATTGTATTTTTATAAGATAAATTTAAATGCTAGCTAGCAACTTACCTTGGCTCCTTGCTGCAGTCGCGTAACAGGTGGTCAGCCTGCCACACAGTCTCCTCGTGGAGTGCAATGTAATCGGCGTCCAAAAATGCCGATTACCGATTGTTATGAAAACTTGAAAATCGGCCCTAATTTAATCGGTCGACCTCTAGTTGTGATAGAAGAAAACTGAAGCTGGATCAACATTGTAGTTGCTCGACAATACTAACCTAATTGACAGAGTGAAAAAAGGAAAAAGCTTGTACAGAATACATGCATCCTGTTTGCAACAGGGCACTAAAGTAAAACTGCAAGAAATGTGGAAAAGCAACTTTTTGTCCTAAATACAAAGTGTTGTGTTTGGGGCAAATCCAAAACAGTACATTACGGAGTACCACTATCGATATTTTCAAGCATAGTTGTGGCTGAATAATATTTTATTTCACCTTTATTTAACCAGGTAGGCCAGTTGAGAACAAGTTCTCATTTACAATTGCGACCTGGCCAAGATAAAGCAAAGCAGTGCAACAAAAACAGCACAGAGTTACACATGGGATAAACAAACGTACAGTCAATAACACCATCATGTTATGGGTATGCTTGCAATCGTTAAGGACTGGGGAGTTTTTCCAGGATAAAAAAACGGAATGGAGCTAAGCACAGGCAAAATCATAAAGGAAAACCTGGTTTAGTCTGCTTTCTACAGACACTGGGTGCTGAATTCACCTTTCAGCAGGAAAATAACCTAAAACACGAGGCCAAATCTACACTGGAATTGCGTATCAAGAAGACATTGAATGTTCCTTATTGGCAGAGTTACAGTGTTGACTTAAATCTACTTGAAAATCTATGACAAGACATGAAAATGGCTGTCTAGCCATAATCAGCAACCAATCTGACAGAGCTTGAAGAATATTGAAAATAACAAGTGGGTAAATGTTGCACAATCCAGGTGAGAAAAGCTCCTAGAGACTTACCCAGAAAGACTAACAGCTGTAATCTTTGCCAAAAGGTGCCATTACAAAGTATTGACTCAGGGGTGTGAATACTTATGTAAAAGAGAAAATATTTCATATTTTTTTTGTAAATCAAATTTCGAAAAACATGTTTTCACTTTGTCATTATGGGGTATTGTGTGAAGATGGGTGAGCAAACAAATCTATTTAATCCATTTTGAATTCAGGCTATGAGAACAAAATGTGGAATAAGTCTGAAGGCACAGTTGAATACTTTCTGAAGGCACAGTATCTAATTGTGGGAATAGGGCCTTAGAGGATTAGCGTTATCAGCGTATACTAACCCTGGCTGCGTCCCAACAATCTGTACTTTTGCCCAAAGTGTGCTATCAATCACTTCAGTCAATCCTTACACCAGTCCAACACTTATAAATATGTGGAGGAGTGTACAAATGGACAGATTATTGGGACTCAGAGTAGGTCGCCATAGAGCAAGGTAGGTTGCTACAGAGCCACCATTTCTGACCTCTTGTGACTCACGCACATTGGTAAGAGGATTCATTCTAGAGAGAGAGGGTTGTATGTGTGTGTCTCAGATGTCTCATATCGCAACATTATACCTGTCCCATTATGGTGTCTCTAAGCGCACGGGAAGCGCCATTGAGGCCATCTCCATTTTCAAGTAGTCAGTTTTCTTCTAAACTCAGCAAAAAAAAAAGAAACATCCCTTTTTCCAGGACTCGGTCTTTCAAAGATAATTCGTAAAAATCTAAATAACTTCACAGATCTTCATTGTAAAAGGGTTTAAACACTGTCTCCCATGCTTGTTCAATGAACCATAAACAATTAATGAATATGCATCTGTGGAATGGTCGTTAAGACAAAAACAGCTTACAGACGGTAGGCAATTAAGGTCACAGTTATGAAAAGTTAGGACACTAAAGAGGCCTTTCTACTTTCTACTGCTCTTCACTGACGCGGTTTTGTCTCACCAGGGGTGATGGTCGGATTCGCGTTTATCGTCGAAGGAATGAGCGTTACACCGAGGTCTGTACTCTGGAGCGGGATCGATTTGGAGGTGGAGGGTCCGTCATGGTGTGCCACAGCATCACCGGACTGAGCTTGTTGTCATTGCAGGCAATCTCAACGCTGTGCGTTACAGGGAAGACATCCTCATCCTCATCCCCCCTCATGTGGTACCCTTCCTGCAGGCTCATCCTGACATGACCCTCCAGCATGACAATGCCACCAGCCATACTGCTCGTTCAGTGCGTGATTTCCTGCAAGACAGGAATGTCAGTGTTCTGCCATGGCCAGCGAAGAGCCCGGATCAGAATTCCATTGAGCACATCTGGGACTTGTTGGATCGGAGGGTGAGGGCTAGGGCCATTCCCACCAGAAATGTCCGGGAACTTGCAGGTGCCTTGGTGGAAGAGTGGGGTAACATCTCACAGCAAGAACTGACAAATCTGGTGCAGTCCATGAGGAGGAGATGCACTGCAGTACTTAATACAGCTTGTGGCCACACCAGATACTAACTTACTTTTGATTTTGACCCCCCCTTTGTTCAGGGACACATTATTACATTTCTGTTAGTCACATGTCTGTGAAACTTGTTCAGTTTATGTCTCAGTTGTTGAATCTTGTGTTCATACAAATATTTACACGTTAAGTTTGCTGAAAATAAACGCAGTTGACAGTGAGAGGACGTTTCTTTTTTTGCTGAGTTTACTACTTCTATGAGTTGGTAAACTAACTGAAAGGGTGCACACTGCCACCTGGAGGGTGTTGTTTGAACAGGTACAAAGCCAAGGATGGTGATTTACTGCCACCTGGAGTTATGACATCATTGCTCACAACTATAATTAAAATTGGCTGATACCTCGAGATGACCTGGATGGAATTATGTGATCCTTCCTTAATCCATAGGAAGTCACACCCAGTTGACAACTTTAAAAATGTGAAAGTTAAAACAGGCTTTTGGGCACCAGAGTCCTCTATAGAACTCTATGGTGAGTCTATCCCGCCCCCTCAAAAAAAACATGTTCCATGTAAGCAGCAGTACGGGAAATTCAGCGGTCTTCCTCTCCGTATGACCTGTGACCTATGGAAGTGATGGATGGTGAAAGAAGAAATACTCACGTGTTGAGTGTGGCGCAAAGAACCAGACACACGCCCTCTCTGCTGCGGAAGTTCTTATGTTTAAAACCAGGAAGCAACCTCTCCCACACATACTACAGATTGAGAGACAGAGAGAGAGAGAGAGAGCGAGAGAAAGAGAGGGAGAGAGAGAGAGATATTATTTGGAACCAAGGACTGATCACCCCAATCCACAAAAGTAGAGACAAATTTGACCCCAATCACTACCGTGGGCGGATATGCGTCAACAGCAACCTTGGGAAAATCCTCTGCATTATCATTAACAACAGACTCGTACATTTCCTTAATGAAAATAATGTTCTGAGCAAATGTCAAATGGGCGTTTTCCCAAATTACCGTACGAGGGCCTGCTTTACAAATTGATGGAAAGTGGTGTTGGGGGAAGAAACATACGCCATTAAAAATCCATGAACACAAACAACAAGTGAGCAGTTAAAATTGGCAAAAAATATATAAAAATCCACAGGGCCGTGGGGTGAGACAGGGATGCAGCTTGAGCCCCACCCTCTTCAACATACATATCAACAAGTTGGCAAGGGCACTAGAACAGTCTGCAGCACCCGGCCTCACCCTACTAGAATCTGAAGTCAAATGTCCACTGTTTGCTGACGATCTGGTGCTTCGGTCCCCAACCAAGGAGGGCCTACAGCAGCACCTAGATCTTCTACACAGATTCTGTCAGACCTGGGCCCTGACAGTAAATCTCAGTAAGACAAAAATAATGGTGTTCCAAAAAAGGTCCAGTTTCCAGGACCACAAACACAAATTTAATCTAGTCACCGTTGCCCTAGAGCACACAAAAAACTATACCTCGGCCTAAATATCAGCACCACAGGTAACTTACACAAAGCTGTGAACGATCTGAGAGACAAGGCAAGAAGGGCCTTCTATGCCTTTAAAAGGAACACCAAATTCGACATACCAATTAGGATCTGGCTAAAAATACTTGAATCAGTTATAGAATCCATTGCCCTTTATGGTTGTGAGGTCTGGGGTTCGCTCACCAAATGAGAATTCACAAAACGGTACAAACACCAAATTGAGATACTGCATGCAGAATTCTGCAAAAATCTCCTCAGTGTACAACGTAAAACACCAAATAATGCATGCAGAGCAGATTTAGGCCGATACCTGCTAATTATCAAAATCTAGAAAAGAGCCTTCCATGACAAAGCCATCACCTACAGAGAGATGAACCTGGAGAAGAGTCCCCTAAGCAAGCTGGTCCTGGGGCTCTGTTCACAAACACAAACAGACCCCACAAAGCCCCAGGACAGCAGCACAATTAGACCCAACCAAATCATGAGAAAACAAAAAGATAATTACTTGACACATTGGAAAGAATTAACAAAAAAAACAGAGCAAACTAGAATGCTATTTGGCCCTAAACAGAGTGGCAGAATACCTGACCACTGTGACTGACCCAAAATTAAGGAAAGTTTTGACTATGTACAGACTCAGTGAGCATAGCCTTGCTATTGAGAAAGGCTGCTGTAGGCAGACCTGGCTCTCAAGAGAAGACAGGCTATGTGCACACTGCCCACAAAAAGAGGTGGAAACTGAGCTGCACTTCCTAACGTATTTCCCTCAGATTACACAGACCCCCAAAGAATTTGAAAACAAATCCAATTTTGATAAACTCCCATATCTATTGGGTGAAATACCACAATGTGCCATCACAGCAGCAAGATCTGTGTCCTGTTGCCACAAGAAAAGGGCAGCCAGTGAAGAACAAACATCATTGTAAATTCAAACCATATTTATGTTTATTTATTTTCCCTTTTGTACTTTAACCATTTGCACATTGTTACAACACTGTATATAGACAATATGACATTTGAAGTGTCTTTATTCTTTTGTAACTTTTGTTTACTGTTCATTTTTTGTTTATTTCACTTTTGTTTATCCATTTCACTTGCTTTGGCAATGTAAACATATGTTTCCCATGTCAATAAAGCCCTGAAAGAAAGTAAGAGACAGAGACAGTTAATACTAAAGGAGTCTGTGGGAGGGAAACTGCGGGGGGCTGAGCAGATTACTGCTTATAAAGGAGGTTACAGTCTGTGGTGTGTGTGTGTGTATCGTTGCACTGTCATTTGCAGTTCAGGTTATGTCCAGAAGAGGGAGCTGCTATCCTGATACTGTCTGTATTAGTCTAGTCAACTGTGGTACTAATATCCTGATACTGTCTGCATTAGTCTAGTCAACTGTGGTACTAATATCCTGATACTGTCTGCATTAGTCTAGTCAACTGTGGTACTAATATCCTGATACTGTCTGCATTAATCTAGTCAACTGTGGTACTAATATCCTGATACTGTCTGCATTAATCTAGTCAACTGTGGTACTAATATCCTGATACTGTCTGCATTAATCTAGTCAACTGTGGTACTAATATCCTGATACTGTCTGCATTAATCTAGTCAACTGTGGTACTAATATCCTGATACTGTCTGTATTAATCTAGTCAACTGTGGTACTAATATCCTGATACT
>QNTS01003670.1:216927-237187 GCA_003317085.1 Hucho hucho | reverse complement strand
CAACTGTCAGTCCATCCATCCATCCATTACAACTGCCTGGTCAACTGTCAGTCCATCCATCCATTACAACTGCCTGGTCAACTGTCAGTCCATCCATCCATTACAACTGCCTGGCCAACTGTCAGTCCATCCATCCTAACCAGAGGAAGGGGATTGGGGATGAACCATAACTAAGACCTAAAGACTTGCTTGCCAAGCTATCTAAGGCTTTAGTTCAGCGGAGTTAGGTTTAGTAAATCGCAAACATCTGCACCTCTAAAACATTCCGAGAATGCAGAAAAGGTATTGTGCAATATTACAGTGGCTGCTGTGGAGCGTGCGTGCTCCTGTGTGGTGCATATGGACTGGGCGTACTGCTATGTGAATGAGCATGGGGTGAATCTCTGCTGCAGAGAGAGAGAGAGAGCGAGCGAGCGGCCAGTGGCCAATCCTCAATTCTGGGAGATTCAGGATGACACTGGAGAGGAGCAATTCCTATCACATGTGAAGGCACAGTAAGTTGTTGTATTTCTTGACGAGTGTCAGGGTGTGCTGGTTCATTGTGGAGAACACCTATGAGCTTCTCATTGTGTCCTCCTCCGTACTAGGGCTGTGACGGTGTTGGAAGTTATGCTAATTGGCCAGGCAGGGGAGGTTACAATTCTGTTTGTTCACATGGATATGATTCTTAATTTTTAAAAAATTAACAAGCCATTGCACAGTAATTATCATGGATTTATGATTGTTCAGTTTATTACTTATAAATCTTAAAATAAAATTAAAAATGAAGAAATGCCAAGCTGGAGAGGATCTGTCGCATTGACAACAACGGAGTCCAAATACAGAGATACGTCCACCTTGTCCTGGACTGATTGCTTTTCTGCATGTAAAAATCCAATTTCGATGCACAAAATCACTCAAACGAAGTCGGATGGGTTTTCCTCCCACTTCCCACTAAATATTCACATAATGTCCCAAACCCTGCTGCTGCGGTCATTCGATGGCAGTGACATTGACATATTTTCTTTAAAGAGAGGATGCCGTAATGAAATAACTAATATAGCCTAAGCTACGGAAAACAGGCCTTTTACAAGACTAAATTATGACAGGCGCGGTTGATGTTTATTAAGAGAGAGAGAGAGAGAGTCCAGACAGTCTACTTTAGGAAACTTTCTTAACGTACATATAGGCCTAGAGAGAGAATCAGCGAATTAACACAAGCACATCCCGTAAAAACACCCGTCAATCAAAGCCACCAGTGTATGTCAGACACAAGCAAATATTTATCCTTTCCTTAAAACGCATTTTAAAAAAAACTAGGCTTTCCTGAAAGTAGGCTGTAAGATAATGAATTGGCAAGGAAAGTATGAAGAGGACAGCTATGCAATAGTATGAAGCTGAAATTGAGGGGGAGAGCGTTTGAAAGATTTTAAATTCTGTGAGGAACTACTATATAATTTGAATGGATTTAAAAAAAATTGAAATAAAAAAAATACTTTGTTGACATGTCTGCGTGAGGCGAAGGGGAAAATAATGACTGGGAATCCCAGCAAGGCACTAAGAAGCAGGCCTCGATAGGCCCACTCCACCTTCAGTCCTCCCCTCTGGCAGTTACTACAGACAGAGACACCATGGAACTGGACTGCCACGTCAGGCCATTCAACAGCCAAAATGCCACCTGGAAAGTGTTAGCGTGCATTGCTCCTAATATGTACCTACAGCGCATTCGGAAAGTATTCAGACCCCTTCACTTTTTCCACATTTTGTTACATTACAGCCTTATTCTAAAATTGATTAAATTATATAGATTTTTTGCTCAATCTACACACAATACCGCATAATGATGAAGCGAAAACAAGTTTTTAGAAATACATTATTAAAATAACAATTCAGACCATTTGCTATGAGCCTCGAAATTGAGCTCAGGTCCATCCTGTTTCCATTGATCATCCTTGAGATGTGGAGTGCAAATGTGGAAGATTCAACTGATTGGACATGGTTTGGAAGACCACATCGGTCTATATAAAAGTCCCACAGTTGACAGTGCATGTCAGAGCAAAAAAACAATCCTCTTCCTAGAGCTGGTCGCCCGGCCAAACTGAGCAATCGGGGGAGAAGGACCGTGTTCAGTTTGGTGACCAAAAACCTGATGATCACCCTGACAGAGCTCCAGAGTTCCTCTATGGAGATGGGAGAACCTTCCAGAAGGACAACCATCTCTGCAGCACTCCACCAAATCAGGCCTTTATGGTAGACGGAAGCCACTCCTCAAGAAAAGGCACATGACAGCCCGCTTGGAGTTTGCCAAAAGGCACCTGACGGCCTCTCGGACCATGAGAAACAAGATTCTCTGGTCTGATGAAACCAAGATTGAACACTTGGCCTGAATACTAAGCATCATGTCTACAGGAAACCTAGAACCATCCCTACGTGAAGCATAGTGGTGGCAGCATCATGCTGTGTGGATGTTTTTCAGCAGCAGGGACTGGGAGACTAGTCAGGATCGAGGGAACAAAGTACAGAGAGATCCTTGATGATAACCTACTCCAGAGCACTCAGGACCTTAGACTGGGGCAAAGGTTTACCTTCCAACAGGACAATGACCCTAAGCACACAGCCAAGACAACGCAGGAGTGGCTTTGGGACAAGTCTCTGATATTCAGGAGAGACCTGAAAATAGCTGTGCAGCGACACTCCCCATCAAACCTGACAGAGCTTGAGAGGATCTGCAGAGAAGAATGGGAGAAACTCCCCAAATACAGGTGTGGCAAGCTTGTAGTGCCATACCTAAAGACGATTCAAGGATGTAATCGCTGCCAAAGGTGCTTTAACAAAGTACTGAGTAAAGGGTCTGAATATTAATGTAAATGTGATTTCAGTTTAACTTTTAATACATTTGGAAACATTTCAAAAAATCTGTTTTGCTTAGTCATTACGGGGTATTTTGTGTAGATTGATGAGGAATAAAAAAAGTTTAATCCATTTTAGAATAAGGCTGTAACGTAAAAAAAGTCAAAAGGGGGTCTGAATACTAACTGAATGCACAGTATTTCAAATATGGCACACAAGAGGTCCCTTAGGATGGTCAAACTTGGTCAACAGGATGCGGTAAGTCACTGTGAGATGGCAGTCTTTGTGCATCATGCTTCATCAGTTCCACCACCTCTGCAACCCCTTTACTGTCCATCAATGCCTAGGGATCATAGTCAACGGTCTGTGTGCAGAGCTGTGCTACGCCCCTCATAACCAACACTTCATAGTCATAGTCTATGACCTACACTCTAAATAGCCTGAGCTCACCCTCACAGGTTGTCACTCTCCTCATCTCCTGCTGGACCTGGCCAATCACAGCCAACCACAGTTAAAGGGAAAAATCCACAAAAAAAACAAAAATGTTATTTTCCCTTTTTTTCCTCTCCATTAGTCCTGTTGATACCATCCCCGTCATGTTTTGCATGTCAGCAGTTTAAGATATTGGACTTAAGAAGCAAACTGTCACCGGCCAAATTATCATCCTACCAGGAAGCTGTGCTGGTCAGGCCGCAGAACTACAACCACCACTGGCTACTGTCTTCTCGTCCTGTAAGGATACACTCACGTCCTGGTCAGTTCAAAGACTTCGAATCAACAAACTAGATTCAGTGGGGAAAGGTTAGAGCTGTATATACAGAGCATTCATAAGGGATTCACACCCAGCGACTTATTCCACGTGTTACAGCCTGAATTTAAAACAGATTAACTTGCGATTTTTTTCCACTGGCCTACACATAATGGTAAAGTGGAATTGTCTCCGCACCCCACACAAAGATAATTGTAAGGTCCTTCAGTTGAGCAATGCATTTCAAACACAGATGATTCAACCACAAAGAACAGGGAGATTTTCCAATGCCTCGCAAAGAAGGGCACCTATTGGTAGATGAGTAAAAAACAAAAAAGCAGATATTGAATTTCCCTTTGAACATGGTGAAGTTATTACACTTTGGATGGTGTATCAATAGATGCAATCACTATGAAGATACAGGCGTCCTTCCTAACTCAGTTCCCGGAGAGGAAGGAAACTGCTCAGCGATTTCACCATGAGGCCAATGGTGACATTAAAACAGTTAGAGTTTAATGGGGGTGGATCAAGAACATCGTACACTGAACAAAAATATAAAATATTTATAATATAAATATAAAGCGCAACAAGTGTTGGTCCCATGTTTCATCAGATAAAAAGATCCCAGAAATGTAAAAAAAAACGTCTCTCTCAAATTGAGGTAAAAATGGAATAAAATGTTATTGGTCACATACACATATTTAACAGATGTTATTGCGAGTGTAGACAAATGCTTGTGTTCCTAGCTCCAACAGTTCAGTAATATCTAACAATTCACACTAAAAGCAAAATGGAATTAAGAAATATATAAATTAGGACGAGCAATGTCGTAGCATTGACTAAAATCCAGTAGAGTATATATATATATATATATATACACATATACATACACACACACACACACACACACACACACACACACACACACACACACACACACACAGTCGAAGTCGGAAATTTACATACACCTTAGCCAAATACAATTAACCTTTTTTTCACAATTCTTCACAATTCCTGACATATAATCCAAGTAAAAATTCCTTGTCTTAGGTCAGTTAGGAACACCACTTTATTTTAAGAATGTGAAATGTCAGAATAATAGTAGAGAGAATTATTTATTTCAGGTCAGGGCTTTGTGATGGCCACTCCAATACCTTGACTTTGTTGTCCTTAAGCCATTTTGCCACAACTTTGGAAGTATGCTTGGGGTCATTGGCCATTTGGAAGACCCATTTGCGACCAAGCTTTAACTTCCAGACTGATGTCTTGAGATGTTGCTATAATATATCCACATCATTTTCCTTCCTCATGATGCCATCTATTTTGTGAAGTGCATCAGTCCCTCCTACAGCAAAGCACCCCCACAACATGATGCTGCCACCCCCGTGCTTCACGGTTGGGATGGTGTTCTTCGGCTTGCAAGCCTCCCCCTTTTTCCTCCAAACATAACGATGGTCATTATGGCCAAACAGTTCTATTTCATCAGACCAGAGGACATTTCTCCAAAAAGTACGATCTTTGTCCCCATGTGCAGTTGCAAACCGTAGTCTGGCTTTTTTATGGCAGTTTTGGAGCAGTGGCTTCTTCCTTGCTGAGCGGCCTTTCAGGTTATGACGATATAGGACTCATTTTACTGTGGATATAGATACTTTTGTGCCGGTTTCCTCCAGCATCTTCACAAGGTCCTTTGCTGTTGTTCTGTGATTGATTTGCACTTTTCGCACCTAAGTACATTCATCTCTAGGAGACAGAACGCGTCCTTCCTGAGCGGTATGACGGCTGCATGGTCCCATGGTGTTTATACTTGTGTACTATTGTTTGTACGTGGTACCTTCAGGCGTTTGGAAATTGCTCCCAAGGATGAACCAGACTTGTGGAGGTCTACAATTCTTGTTCTGAGGTCTTGGCTAATTTATTTTGATTTTCCCATGATGTCAAGCAAAGAGGCATTGAGTTTGAAGGTAGGCCTTGAAATACAGCCACAGGCACACCTCCAATTGACTCAAATGATGTCAATTATCCTATCGTAAGCTTCTAAAGCCATGACATCATTTTCTGGAATTTTCCAAGCTGTTTAAAACTACTTCAGGATTGGTGGGTCCCCTGCGGGACGGTTGAGCTAATGTAGACTAATGCAATTAGCATGAGGTTGTAAGTAACAAGAACATTTCCCAGGACATAGACATATCTGACATTGGCAGAAAGCTTAAATTCTTGGTAATCTAACTGCACTGTCCAATTTACAGTAGCTATTACAGTGAAAGAATACCATGCTATTGTTTGAGGAGAGCGCACAGTTTTGAACATGAAAGGTTATCAATAAACAAATTAAGCACATTTGGGCAGTCTTGATACAAAATTTTGAACAGAAATGCAATCGTTCATTGGCTCAGACTAAAACTTTGCACATACACTGCTGCCATCTAGCGGCCAATATCTAAATTGCACCTTGGCTGGAATAATACATTTTGGCCTTTTTCTTGCATTTCAAAGATGGTACAATTTTCTTTTTTTTTAAAGCATGGTTTTTTCTTTGTATTATCTTTTACCAGATCTAATGTGTTATATTCTCCTACATTCCTTTCACATTTCCACAAACTTCAAAGTGTTTCTTTTCAAATGGTACCAAGAAAATGCAAATCCTTGCTTCAGGGCCTGAGCTACAGGCAGTTAGATTTGGGTGTGTCGTTTTAGGCGAAAATTGGGGGAAAAAAGAGTCCGATCCTTAAGAGCCTCTCAAAGCACTTCATGATGACAGAAGTGAGGGCTACGGGGCGATAGTCATTTAATTCAGTTACCTTTGCTTTCTTGGGTACAAGAACAATGGTGGACATCTAGAAGCAAGTGGGGACAGCAGACTGGGATAGAGAGAGATTCAATATGTCCGTAAACACTCCAGCCAGCTGATCTGCGCATGCTCCGAGGACGCGGCTAGGGATGCTGTCTGGGCCGGAAGCCTTGCGAGGGTTAACACGCTTAAATGTCTTACGGCAGCCACGGAGAATGAGAGCCCACAGTCCTTGGGAGCGGGCCGCGTTGATGGCACTGTGTGATCCTCAAAGCGGGCGTAGAAGTTGTTTAGCTTGTCTGGGAGCAAGACAGTGTCAGCGACGTGGCTGGTTTTCCCTTTGTAATCAGTGATTGTCTGTAGACTGACACATACGTCTCGTGTTTGAGCCGTTGAATTGCGACTCCACTTTGTCTCTGTACTGACATTTTGCCTGTTTGATTGCATTATGGAGGGAAAAACTACACTGTTTGTATTCAACCATACTCCCAGTCACCTTGCTATGGTAAAATGAAGTGGTTCACACTTTCAGTTCAGCCTGAATGCTGCCATCTATCAAAGGTTTCTGGTTTGGGTAGATTTTAATAGTCACAGTGGGAACATCCCCTATACACTTCCTGACGAACTCAGTCACCGTGTCCGTGAATACAATGTTATTCTCAGAGGAAACCCGGAACATACAGTGGCAAGAAAAAGTATGTGAACCCTTTGGAATTACCTGGATTAGATTGATATTCACAAGGAGCATTGCCTGATGTGAACCATGCCTCGAACAAAAGAGATCTCAGAAGACCTAATATTAAGAATTGTTGACTTGCATAAAAGCTGGAAAGGTTTACAAAAGTATCTATAAAAGCCTTGATGTTAATCAGTTATTTCCGACTATGTAATATAACACAAACGTTCTGGGATAATATTTCTTACACTAACAAACAAAAATACTGCAAAGTTGCTTAAGAGCTAGAAGCAGAGCTGCCATGTCTGTCGGCGCCATCTTAGTCCACGTTGGCCTGCTGACTGCAGCAATGTTCACCACAACTGTTGCCAGAGAATTTAATGTTAATTTCTTTACCATAAGCTGCCTCCAATGTTGTTTTAGAGAATTCTTACCTTTGCCTCAATTCAGCAGTCTCATCCAGATCATCATGTCATTTGTAGTTCTTTATGATAAGCTGCTAATGTGGCTATTAGGATTTGTGACTTGTTTCAGGAAACTAGGCATATGTCGCAAGTCACGACTTCAGAGGAGGCGTTTGAACGTAGTTTTTTTGTTTTTTTATCAAAATGTTTTATTTTACCAGGCAAGTCAGTTAAGAACAAATTCTTATTTTCAATGACGGCCTAGGAACAGTGGGTTAACTGCCTGTTCAGGGGCAGAACAACAGATTTGTACCTTGTCAGCTCGGGGAATTGAACTTGCAACCTTTCGGTTACTAGTCCGCTCTAACCACTAAGCTACCCTGCCGAGGACTAAAATACTGCCTAGTTTTAAAAAACCAAGTTACTGCCAGACATGACGAGGACTAAAATACTGCCTAGTTTTAAAAAAAACAAGTCAACTGATGTCTCCTCACTGGACATGGTGCTGCTCAGAATGAATGAATGAAATGTGAGTTCTGTATGTGCTGGTATAATACTGCTCTGTTTTATTAAGCACTTAATTTAAAATGTTGTATTTTTTTTTTTTAGATGGCCGTGAGAGGCGTTTTTGGTTTTGAGTTCCTCCT
Organism: Hucho hucho; assembly: GCA_003317085.1. Lineage (NCBI taxonomy): Eukaryota > Metazoa > Chordata > Actinopteri > Salmoniformes > Salmonidae > Hucho > Hucho hucho. The sequence continues at coordinate 229,095 of QNTS01003670.1, read as the reverse complement.
GTGTGCATTTTGTTGTAGTTTTTGGCAGTGTGCTTTTTGGCAGAAATGCCTTCTTCAACATTTGAACTTTCACATGCCTTAATATCAAACTTGTATGCCATATGTAAATACGAATAGTTGTTCAATTACGAATAAAGTTGTTAAATTAATTAAATGACACCTAGTTGGTTTAGCCACAAAAAAAGAAAGGAACCTTTCCGCAAGCCATGATTGGCTGAGATAATGAATGGGGTGGACATGCCGAGAGATAAGATTCGGATTGGTCTGCCGCTAAATTTATTTGCATTGCTAGTTATAGCCTAATGTTAGGTTCAATGTTAGCTAGCTATTTGGATAACTTTCACTAGCTCTGACAACCGGTTTGTATTGCTAGTACTCTATGGATTAGGATTATGGTTCATTGTTTAAACAATCTAAACAAGACTTCACTTCGCCAGATGATTAAATTACCCATCAAGTAAACCAGGTGTGTCTAACGGTGATCACGGCTATCTATTGTGTAATAATGCCAAAATATTTGTACCTGGAATTTGTCTATCAGCATCAGTAGAACACGCCTGACTCTCCTCCACCAGTCATACAAGGAGCATGGTCTAAGGCCTCCCATCAAAAAGAAAACTGGCCAAAGCAAGCACTTGTTCAGAGTGAGCGGTCTGTCTACCAGAAGTGTTGCTGACTGCAAGACCACCTATCCAGACCTGTAGTTGTCTCTGGGGCCCTACTGAACCAGCAAGCAAAGACATCAGGATCATTACAGCTTTGATTTTACTCAACAAGTACGCAACATGTCCTCCTTTATACTGATTAAGGACATAGATGGATAGATAGACACAACATATATAATATATAGGATGCAGGCAAATGCCTTTCACTGAGCTGTGTAAAGACCTAGTTAAATAAAGGTTAAATAAAATAAAGACTGACAGGGGTGAACATTTATTTTATCTTAGTGTTATTTTGTTGTTTGCAAGTGCACTATCCTTCTGACCCTATGCAGCCAGGTCCAATCTACCTTTTAACTCCTCACAACTGTGGCTTGTTTGGTGTCTGCTGTGAAGGAATACCACAACAAGTCAACTACTTGACTGATGAAGCCATGTCATCCAGCAAAGGCAGCAGCGCTGTCATCAACTACATGCACCATTTCTTCACCAACTACGGAGTTGGGGAAACACGTGTGGACCTGAATTGTGGTAACTGCAGTGGCCGAAAACAAGAACAAGTTTGTGCTCCGGTATTGTGCCTGGCGGACCATGCACAAGCTCCACCACGGTCTGGACCTTCCCTTCCTGATCACAGGTCACACCAAGTTTGCCCCCGACTGGAGCTTCGGGCCTCATCAAGCAGCGCTTCAGAAAGACCAGAGTGAACACTGTCTGAGATTGCTGGTGTTGTGAAGGACAGCACTGTGACAGGGGTCAAAATCCCTCAGCTGGTTGGACTGGAGGATGGTTCGGTGCTGGTGGAAAGCTTTGGCTGGTACTTCCGGCCGCTGCCACAGATCAGACAGTACCAGCACTTCAGATGAATGGCATGTTCATTACATTGTATCCTGTTATTCTTCTTATTAAAACTTGGGAGGTGAATTGATGTTATGCGAGGTTGTAATGTCTTCTCAATTTCTTTTGTTATTTCCTGTTTTACAGCTTTGATGCTATGGAGCCTGGTGTTATTACCAAGGAGCGTTCAGACTCAGTTCAGACTCCGTTCGGACTCAGTCTAGACCAGCTTTCAGCTGCTGCGCAACGCTGACATCCTTCCTCCCATAGATGGTCTGCTTGTACAAGCACCACCTGGACTGGACACAGCTAGACAATCGTATCTTTTAGAGAAGATCAGGGAGTTTTGCGACTTAGAGGCTATGGACATCACATGCCCTGCACCAAAGTCAAGGGCAGGACAGAAACAGGCTCTCCGAATATAGATTCCCTTGTTCATGCGTGGTTCGGACGGACCAGTTCATCACTGGGGGAAGAGTTCCCAGTCATCAGCACTATATGCAGTTCCTCTATCCACATGACTCGCTCCTAACACACACACCATACGTTGCTGCTATTATTATTAATTATTATTTTATCCTGCTGCTCAGCCACTTTACCCCTGATTGTATGCATATAACTACCTCATCTATCACTGATATGGTTCTTGTACATACTGTATATTATTTTGTTCTTTCTCTACTGGCATTGACAATATCAAAAAAATATTGACACCATTTTTTGATATTGCTACTATGCTAGTAACCATTTGGCTGTATCGTTTACACCTTCTCTAGAGACCTATCCACTTACCAAGATGTGGCTGGGGGTTATAGCATTTCTTTCACATCACCCATCAATTTAGACAAGTGTGCCATCTAATATTTAAAAATATTTTATATGTGGACACTTTGTTTACCTGAATTTGTTCCTTGTTGTAGGCTACTACTTTTACCTATTAGTCTTAATCTTTACTACTCACTCTGTTTAGCACATGACCTCACATGTGAATCCTTAATGAGATGGGTGGGGCTAAGGCTTAAGAGGGTGTGAACAATGCTGAATGGGTGTAGACAAAGAAGAGCTCTCCAGTAGGTGCACCAAAACATTCAAGGGCGGGCCATTTTCTCAAACGTGGGGTTACAAGTTTAACCTCTCAAGCAGCGGCAGCTGGGGTGACGGTTTTGGAGCATCTGGCGTGCCCAAAGTAAAATGCTTGCCACTCAGGCTCAGAAAATAGGATATGCACATAATTAGTACTATTGGATAGGAAACACTGAGGTTTCCAAAAGTGTTAACATTTTGTCTGTGAGTGTAAACAGAACTCATTTGGCAGGCAAAAACCAGAGAAAATTCCATCCGGAAATGTCATTCTGGTGGCTTATGGCTCACTTTGAGACAGTGCCTTTAGAAAAGTCTTTATACCAGGACACTGAATGTAGTACCTATTGCTTCCACTGGCTGTCAGCAGTGTATACGTAAAGTTTCATGGCAATCGGAACTAATGTGTTCAATAGGTAGAGGTTTTGGTGACGGGAGCTCTTTTTCAGTTGCACGTTTTTGGGCGCACGTTTGGCTGAGCGGTCCACTTTATTTGACTTATATAACGTTTAGGTGACCATCCAAGTGAAAGATTATCACTTTTATTCATAAAAGATAAGCTAAGGATGCATTTTAATTGGTTTTTGTTTTGTTGAGGGAAAGTTTATAGGTTTAGTTGAACGCGTTCTCTTCACATTGGATTTTCTGAACACAAGGCGCCAACCAAACGGAGATTTATGGATATAATTAATGACTTTTTNAAGCCTTTTTGAAATCTGACAACGCTGTGATATTGCCAAGAAGCAGAGCTTTTGATGAGTATGAAACACTTGTATATTGGTGCATGTTTAATAATTCAACTTTTGGATTTTGCCTTGCATTTCACCTGGTAGTGTCGGGAGTGGGGCGCTAGCGCCCCAAATCACCTTGCTTCTGCCTAAGAGGTTAACAACTTTCAATGCAGAATTACTTTCCCATTGTTCCTCAAATGCAGTGTATGATATACCATTTTGTAGCTCTGTGTCTCTGCTTTTATCCAATGTCAAAAAAATATATAGAATTAAATCACATTTTGCTACATAAGACCGAATCAAGGAAGTCGGTCACATTTCATTTGTGGGGGATAAATACAGCAAATATATTGATAAAAGTCACCTTGTTCTAGAGATTTACAATTATCAAAACATCACACCAGGGTAAGCCGACACAAAACACAGACCTTATTTGAAGTGTTTCTAAAATCCCCTATAGGAAAAATGAATGGTGGAAAAATGATTGGAACCATTTTCTTGTTTTACCCACTAGGTTTTATGGGTATTATGACTTATACTGTGTTTACCAACAGCATTACCAGTCTCAGTCTGGACACAGCTCTCTGAGTGAGTCAATCTCAGTCTGAACACAGCTCTCTGGGTCACTCTGCATCCATTAATCTCTCCCCCTCCCTCTCGCTCTTCTCTCTCACTTCCCCTCCTCTCTCATCTGGGATGACTCAGCATCATCACAGAAGCCATCCCCTCCCCTTCTCTTTTCTAGACCAATTAGGAGCTCTTATTTGGAGAGCAAAGTAAAAAACTATTTTTTTTTTAATCATGAAGAATAAAATTAATAATAAGATCAGACTGGATCTGATCTTAAAATCAGTACTTTTGAGAAGCTTTGTGAATACGGGCCCAGATCTGTACAGTACACACTGAAGGAGCTCGCTATGGGATAGGGAGTTCAGTTGTAATTGGACCAGGCTCATATTACTAAAACTCTAAATCACACTGTGGCCAACGTAATTACAGCATTCTCTTGTTTTCACATCTGTGTTTCTGTCAAACTGTCATCCTCTTACTGTTCCCTGTAATATAACCTATAACCATCAGGGAAATAATAGGATACTGTTAAGGGTTGATTATGGTTTAATTTCACTGGATCTTCTGGAAAGTCCTGTGACCTTTTTTTCCATTGCAGCCCTGGTCCAGCCTGAGACTTTCCATAGGCTTAAACACTGGTGTTATACTAGGGAAGGTATAGAAACATATTTTACAGTACACAGCACAAAAATGTAAACGCAACATGTTGGTCTCATGTTTTATGATTTGAAATAAAAAATAAATCCATTTGCACAACGCATCACTCTCAAATTCTGGGTACAAATTAGTTTATATCCTTGTTAGTGAGCATTTCTCCTTTGCCAAGATAATCCATCCACCTGACCGGTGTGGCATATCAAAAAGCTGATTAAACAGAAATATAAATACACAGGTGCACCTTGTGCTGGGGACAATAAAAGGACACTAAAATGTGCAGTTCGGTCACAACACAACGCCACAGATGTCTCCAGGTTAGGGAGCGTGCAATTGGCCTGCTGACTGCAGGAATGTCCACCAAAACTGTTGCAGGATAATTGAATGTTCATTTCTCTACCATAAGCTGCCTCCAATGTCGTTTTAGAGTATTTGGCATTACGTCCAACCAGCCTCACAACCGCAGACCATGTGTATGGCCTTGTGTGGGCAAGCGGTTTGCTGATGTCAATGTTGTGAACAGAGTGCCCCATGACAACAGTGGGGTTATGGTATGGGCAGGCGTAAGCTACGGACAACCAACACAATTGCATTTTGTCTATGGAAATTTCAATGCACAGAGATACTGTGACGAGATCCTGAGGCCCATTGTCGTGCCATTCATCCGCCGCCATCACCTCATGTTTCAGCATGATAATGTACAGCCCCGTGTCGCAAGGATCTGTACACAATTCCTGGAAGCTGAAAATGTCCCAGTTCTTCCATGGCCTGCATACTCACCAGACATGTCACCCATTGAGCACACTTGGGATGCTCTGGATCGACGTGTATGACAGCGTGTCCCAGTTCTCACCAATATCAAGCAAATTCACACAGCCATTGAAGAGGAGTGGGACAACATTCCACATCAGGCCACAATCAACAGCCTGATCAACTCTATGCAAAGGAGATGTGTCACGCTGCATGAGGCAAATGGTGGTCACACCAGATACTGACTGGTGTTCTGATCCATGCTACTACCTTTTTTTTTTAAGGTATCTGTGACCAACAGATGCATATCTATATTCCCAGTCATGTGAAATCCATAGATCAGGGCCTAATTTCCTTATTTAAATTTGACTGATTTCCTTATATGAAGTGTAACTCAGTAAAATCTTTGCCATTTCAGCATGTTGCGTTGATATGTTTGTTCTGTATAGTTGTCATTTATTCACCTCCAGTGGGTGTAAACAGCATCGCCTTCTGTGTCTGATGCAGGGATTCATTCCATGGTGTTATAGTTCAGACAGAACTGTCTGGGTTTATGAGGAGATAATTTAGCAAAGAAAAAAAAAAAGGCCACATTCCAGCATTTTCCACAGATATGACATTGCCACACGCACCAAACAATGCTCACCCCTCCCCCACCCCCTAGGCGCTCTGACAATGGGGTCCTCCTCCAGGCACACTGACAGTCCACTCCTACCGCTAGCCGACAAGGCATGAAAAATAAAACCATATGATATTTAACTCAATCCCAGTACATTCCTTACACGAACAGTCACAATATAACGTATTACTTGTATTAGACCTTTTAATACAAGATTATTCGCCGTTTTCTCTGATCAATCGGGGCTTGACAGCAGAGCTACTTAACGTCTGGTATTATTAACCCTTTTCCATTCAAAGAAAGTGTCCCACTACTAAAAGAAAACGCAAAAGGTTTTAGCCCACTAATCTCCGGCTAATTGGGTCTCTGTTTGAATCAGATTATCTCCGTTTTAATAAGATTACAGTCAGAAGAGACCGCCCCGCTTCACAAAATAAGACTGTCTGTGGAATAACAGCTCGTTATTACTGAGTAGCTTCTCCTTTCTTGCTAGTTAACTAATGTCCCCACACTGGGAATAATCACCCCTGGCTAGCAAACTAGCTACATCCTATCACAAAAACATGTATATAAAAATAACTACGTTAGTCAAACAGGGTCCAAAATCCGCATAGTTCAGGGGGCCATAATGAAGGGACCACAGTCTGCAGTGTTACACCGCAACGTTGCCATGTGCTGCGGTCTCACCTTGTAGTTGCTGGAGTTGACCCATCCCGTCAGCTCATCTATGGTTTTATCCAGCCGGGGTTTGTCTTGCTCCACATCCGAGGACCTCTGCGGGTCGTTCAGGTAGTCTATTAAGTCCTGTCCGACCTGCAGCCTGCGGGTAACGTCTTTCTGCAGGACCTGCTGATAAAAATAATCCATGTTGTCATGCTCCTCCATTGAGCAGGCGGTGCTGTGTGGTCAGCTCCGGGGCCAGCCAGACTAACGTAGAGGGTACTGGCCGGTTGGTTGGAGGGTTGGATGGAGAAAACGGTTCGCTCCGGTCAGCTCTTAATCCCGAGCCGAGGACAGTTGCCAACAAACAAAACGCCTGTCAAATTAGCTTGGCAAGCGCAATCACTTTGTCCAAAAGACACACACTGCTCGACTTGGATGTCAGAACAGGATAACAGAGAATGTTGCTCTCCGACAGCTACTGTAGCAAGCAATAACTCTCAAAAAGTTTTGAAAAATTACAAAAATGTGCGGTAGAACCAACCAGGTCCCATTGTATTGAGCCACAACAACACAAGAAAACTAGCTGGCTAAGCTAACGAATGTAGCGTCATCTAGCGACACACATCACCGGGAACAACTAGCTAACAGCTAGCCAGCTGAAGGAAACAACGTTAACTAGTTGGCCACAGGCCTGACACCGAGCTTCGTTTCGGCAAAGTATTCCATTATATGATAGTGTCTCTTGTCAAACCCTTCAAATGAGAGTTGCGCCAAAACTCTGCTTTCTCTCCCGCGGTTCTTGCTGGTTACTTTTAACCGGGGAATAATCGCCCCTACTACAGCTGTCTATCTAAACCCTTCCCGCTGGAAACACGCGCCGACCGGGGACTGCCCGGTACTAGTAGGCCTGCCGCGCAAACCAGCAGTCTGACGAAGAGGAGGGGGGTCCTTCTCAGGGTTGCCAGTTATTTATTTTTTTACTATCTAGCATTAAGGAGACTACAAAACATGTGTTTACTTAGAATTATTTCTTCCGAAAAAATAACCACAACTACTGTGCATTTAATTTGTCTACCACAGGAGGTTGGTGGCACCTTAATTAGGGAGGACGGGCTCACAGTAATAGCTCAAACAGAATGATATCCATGTGTTTATTTACCATTTCATCCCAGCCATTATGATGAGCTGTCCTCCCCTCAGCAGCCTCCTGTGTCGTCTACGTGTTGCATGAAATGTACTAACGTTCCAGTTTCCCCCGCCCCTATTTCAAGCTGTTTTCGCAGATGTTCCCCATAAATTAAATTTAAAAAGGTCATACTTTAAAAAGGTACAATCTGGAAAATGTGCACATGCAGCCCCTAGCCCTTGATCATGACTCTCCGTCCCATTACACACATAATGGTCATTGGACAAAGGCGTCTTCTATAGGGGGAGTTTTGTAAAGAGCAGCGACACTTGATCTGACCACCGTTTGGAAGCACAAAGGACCTGATCTTTCATATCAATGAGACATAATTTAGACAAAAATAAAAGGTTAAATTGATACACAACCTTTATAGGGTTATGGTTCCCACACAGCCATACTTCCATGTTACTGCACTTGTTTACGGACAACAGACGGAAGACAGAGTGGACTACCTGTGCTAATTACTGTTGCCGTCTGTCGCCGAACACCTGTGGGTAAACGGAAGACAGATGCCACAAACTTCCCACTGAAGAATACTGTCAGCTCCAACGGTGTTAAAACCGTGTACAGTAAGTGTATTTATTTATTTTATTTAACCCTCATTTGACCAGGTAAGTTCACTGAGAACACATTCTATTTACACCAACAACCTGGGGGAATAGTTACAGGGGAGAATTAGGGCAGATGAATGAGCCATTTGGAATGTATTTTGCATTTGTGAAACTATTTTGATGTGATATGAAAGTATGGGGATTTATGTTTCTAGAACCACACCGAATTGAGAATGGATTCCCATTTAGATGGAGTATTTGGCTGTTTGGGCTTCCAGAGCCAATTCGCCCTGTAAACAGAACATGTAAGGTCCTTGGACTATAAGGAGTAACGTCAGGCTCCGTTAGTCCATTACTGGGCTAATGCAGTAGCTACCTTACATATGTAGTATTGTGTAGTGGTCAAGGACTTAAGTAAAGTTAAAATGTTTGTTGTAGCCTAATGTCTATGAAAACAAAAACGCCATCAATGGAAGAGTAGGTCATTGTTTTTTGATAAGTTGTAAGCTCATTAAATATTATTCTATATTTTTCCCAAACCAAAAGGGCATATTGCGTTTGTTGAAATTACATTTGAACAACAGATCAGCATTCGTTTTTATTTTCCTAGGCTTTAGCTCAGCGGGCTATCAGTCTTGTGATGAACAAAAGACTTGAGTCGTGTTCAAACCCAATCTGTCACACATGCATGCACATACACACAGTACATCCACTGCAACTATCGTGCAGATTTGAGTTGCACCAGAGGCAATTTTTGTGAAACCGTCCAAGCCATTGTTTCCCCTTACAGCCCTTCTCTGTTTCTACATTTTATTGAATACATTCAACCTTAAAAACATAATCAAGGTAGTTTCTTTGCATCCCATGTATGGAACAATCTACAGATTTCCCTACAACTAGATGTACTGGTGCCTCTCGGGCAGTTCAAATGAATAATTTGGGACCAATCTTTACTGAGGTATGTAATTGTTTCTCTTGAGTGTGTTTGTAATCTTGTATATTTGTATTATGTTGTATTTGTAAAGTGTGTTAATATGCAGGGCTTCCTTGTAGAAGAGACCTTGGTCTCAATGAGACTGCCTGCTAAAATAAAGGTTAAAGAATTTAAATACATATCCTGTCCATCAAATTCACCCACATGGATAACTAGACCCTCCCCACGTTCTGCCCCATGAGTCCATAAAAAGGTTTTTCCTCCAACATGGCAACCATGTTTTTTCCGGGCACTGTGCACAGCTATCCAGCATACTGCCTGACAGAAAATCCCCAGTCCGTTTCTTATTCATAAGCGAGAAAACGTCACGAATGAACAGAAACATTTGGACAGAACCCCAACATAAGAACGGCTTATAAAAGTTTAATAGTTAATCTTATTTGAGAAGGAAAGTAAAATATTTTTCCTGCCAGGCCAAGCTAAATAACAACCCATCCATCCTTTATTTATACATGAATATGGAAACTGCAGTAATATCGCTGCTGCTAAGGGCTATTACCTAGAACTGGTCAGATTGTGGTAGGTCTATCGCTAAAGTAATAATTATACAGTTGATCATTTTGCCGCTTGTTCGTAAAGGATATTAAACCATACCCTAATTTAAAAAGGAATCTATTAACGTTGGAAGTGTTAGTGCAGCCTGGATGAGGATAATCATAATAGTTGTATTTCAATATATTATCTCAAAGTAAAAGGACCTGAACATGAAGAAGATATAAAATATTGATGATGGATCCAGATTTGGGGTGTGCCTCTCAGATTTTATATGGCAGTTCAGCGACATCTGCTGGTCAGGATGAAGATTACATTGCTATCACACACACACACCACACAGACAGTGAGTATCAGAGTAAGCGCTACTCAGAACATTTATTTTAACACATTCCACTGTAGAGCCAGTCAGAGCACGTTTACTATCAGTTACTTTGATTTATTTATGTTATATTTATTCATTTTCAACATAAAGCTCCTGTTAGATAAGCTGTCAAAGAGAAGCGTTAGTATCACTGCCACAGTGAGGTCCGCAGGGTTGGGATCAATTACATTTCAATTCAAAGACTGAATTAATAAAGAACTGACCCCAACCCTGGAGGTCAGTCAGCTTATTGACCTAGAACCAGAAGCATCCGAGTCAAAACACCCATATTATATACTACACGCTTCTGTCTGTCTGAGACTAAACACAGACAGGCCTTGTCCCAAACCCAGGACTGGCCCCTAGCCCTGACCCCTTCCCTTAGCCCCGGAACATCTGAAAGCACGTGGTAGGTTATCTCAGACACCCAGAATGAAAAATCCTGTGCAATTGCGTTAGATGCTTAATTAAGTTCTGGGGGCAGACGTGTTAGAAAATATACTAGAACGAGGAGCGGAAGCAGAACTAGGAGCTCCACCCCCCTCTGCAGGTTACAGGAGAGGTGTATGGGCCAAATGTCCCCTACTCTTCTGAAATTCGAAAGACTCCTGCGATATCGTGATTTGTCCAAATTACCAGTGATGAAAGATCTGCGCACCGGAACAAATTTAATCGTTAGTCGGCGCAACCCACAGTCTGTTGACAGATGCTACGATACCAGTTATGTTATGCGCATCTGTCCACAAGAGATGACATGGTAGGTACCAGTAACATAGCGGTCCATATCTTGACCTCAATCTCCATCTGGTAGACTGTGTGAAGTATCTGCCATGTTGCTTGAATCCATTGCTCCAGATTTTAAATCTAAAGACACATGATCATCACTTAGGCTCAAACCTCTCCGTTTCATTTAATTGAGGGTGAGTCAGGAGTTGCTTAGTGGTCAAGGGGCTAGTGGTCAGTTTGGAACTAGGCCTGTGTGTTCCACAGCCACGCAGAAGGCCCAGAGTACACACGTTCCAGTGATGTCATTAGATGCTGTTTTCTGACAGAGACAGTCCATTTCTGTCCAACATTAACAGTTTGTTTTCATAATTTTCAAAAGGAGAGAAACAGATCTGATCTCCCTCTGGATAGATAAGCATGGACAATAACAATAAGCACTGAAAAATAGGGAAAATAATCATTTGTTACTGGCCAACTCCAATCCGAGGGCGAGTTGCCATATTGTAATATTTGTTGTTGCCCTCATTGTAAAACACTCTCTTACAAACAAAAGCAGTCTCAAACAGGTAGGTTCTCAGGTGCACAACAAAAACAGCAAATGTTCAGCTTTGTACTTTCTGTTTTTCTGTTTGCCTCTGGATGGGCGGGGTTTAGTGGTGTCCCCTACATCGCCGTAAGTCAGGGCTATCCCAGCATCCTCTCTGGTCACACCCAGAATCACTACACTTCCCAGAACCCCCCTTTTCACGTCCACAGAGCTGGGCGTGTCGATTGGTTGCAGCAGGTTGACTCGCAGCATGGTCACACAGAGGTGGCATGTGATTGGGTGGAACTCTTTCTCAACCAGAGTGATGCGTAGGCCAGAGGGTGTGGTTAGAAGGGCAAGACTGTGGAAACCTTGCAGATAGAAATATAACATATGGAGCTGACACGATTACCAACGCTCCTCATCACGTCTCTTCTACACAACGTACTTCTATGTGCACGTTCTGTACCATTCCACCTTCCTGAACACTGTCCAACATTTTGTGGGTTTTAGTCCTCTGCCTCTTTAGGATCATCCCCCCTCATCCACTAGTCCAAGTATTGGAGAGAAGGGGTCTGGAAAGGCAGGGTAGTATTGGAGAGGAGGGGTCTGGAAAGGCAGGGTAGTATTGGAGAGGAGGGGTCTGGAAAGGCAGGGTAGTATTGGAGAGGAGGGGTCTGGAAAGGCAGGGTAGTATTGGAGAGGAGGGGTCTGGAAAGGCAGGGTAGTATTGGAGAGGAGGGGTCTGGAAAGGCAGGGTAGT